>JADWOT020001403.1:12037-165742 GCA_036345935.2 Taenia hydatigena
TTGAGCTCATTATCGTACAGCACGGACTAATTCAAGTGACCCTGTTCCGAGTTGGAATGCTTGCTTTTCTAGAAAGTAGATGAAATGGCCCAAAAGACAAGCAAATGAGTTGCAAATGTACTAACAGCAGAATGTTATTTCCCCACATTTTCATCATGATTTACGTAAGCACGTCGTACTGGCCAACAACTAGTAGTAGTACATACAACAAACGAACAGGCTAAGGCCAACCAAAGTGGTGTTTCCAGGCTCATGCAAAAGTAGCACCATAGCAATGGCGTTGAACTATGGCGGGCTGTTAGCACGCTCTTCTCTCTATATGATCAGGCCAAAGAGAAGATTAATGATCCATTTGTGGCAGTTGCGATGGGCCGGCGCCTAAGGCATTGGCGACGTGAACTTTGTCAGTAATGGTGTTGCGTTCCACTAATGGGAAGAGGTTGTCATAACTCCTGAGGTAATGGCAGGCAAGGCTGCGAAGAAGGCATCAAGGGTGAAGGTACAGAAAACGGTGAAGGAGAAAGAGAAGAGGAGGAAGGTGAGTTACGCTACCTGTATTGATGGTGTCGGACGAAGTCCATCCTGATGAGGGCATCTCCTGGAGGACGATGTGTAAAATGAACTCCTTCATGGACCTACTAAAATGACTAGATCATTACGAGCAGAGAATTATGGGCTGTAGTACGCCTGCCACCGCTCAGTGAGTTTGCAATCCAAGATGCGCTTCGAATGTGGCTGTCCGACAACTTCTCTCCTCTGCACTTTGTGAGCTCAAGTTTATCATCAGCGCCACCAGTAAACCAACCCGATCCATGTACTGTAGCGGCGCGTGCTTCAGTGTAAGCCAATCAGTTAAGAGTATGTTTCCTACTGGCTCCTTGCATGTGACGCTAACCCAAGCGATATGCGTGAGCGAAGTCGTTGCTCTGCGTCTATGCGATCTTCAGCCCTATCGCAATACGTTGACATTAAACGAAGGAAGACTATCTGTTCCTTTGCTTAACAGTGAGCAAACGTGCTCTGAAGCAGGAAGCAATCGATGCGGTGGAATTAATCTATGAAAATCCTCTACGGATGCCATCATTTTCATTTCCAGTAGACTGGGATTTCAGTCAAACACAGTCAAGCCCGCATACACCTTATAGTCTCTTTCTCATCAAGTTAACGCTGGGCATAGGATAATGAGTCGCCTGTTCAAAACTCTACCCCGCTTCCAACTTGCGAATCAAATCGTCAGCATTCGGGCCAAGTCTACATCTGTATTTACATCCCTTGAGAAGAGGACAAACTTCTCCACGATTAATTAAATACTCACTAGTGTACCTCTTAAGTTCTGCAGAAATTGTGTTCACGCTTAAACGACTTTGTGCCTGCTTGCACAACCCTGCTCTGTTACTCGATTAAAACTCATTGCTGGGCTCGCAATGAGAGATACTCTAATGTGAGTAAGCAGACGGAGGTTTGGTTGCCAGGACAATGCTATAATGCCACCTGGCGCGATGTCATCTCAACCTGCAATCAGTTAGCGAGTGATGTTTGTTCACGTCATAACTGACTGCATTTTGTAATGTCACAGAATGCAATTGACGAAATCTAGTTAGACTGCGTAATTGTTTAATTTTACGTGACAGCTAGGCAATGAGACAAATCACCACCAATCGCGAGAACGGCACAATCAAATGGAGTTGCAGGCATAACTGAAGCTTAGGTCTAGTAAATTTGAGTACATTAGTGAGTTTGGAAATACTTCGAGATTGGAATAGGTGTATTTAAAACAAAACTATGTTAACGTACAAGAGCAGATCAACATCAAGGAAAATTTAGGCACTAGGACACTCCTCAGATCATCTTATTTCGGCCTCGCTGAGTTTCTCTTTGGTGCAATTGTGCAAAGTCGTATGAGTCGTGCAGTGAGTTATTGACAAGCGTTGATAGCTGTGAGTTGCAGACGTGATATCTCACTGACATCATGATAAGCTCCTAATTCTAACGCGTAACACCACATAAGGATCTGTTTTCTGTGCCTATCCCTTTGCCCACTTTGATGTTTGCGCTCATTTGTAGCCCTAGCAATGGAATTTGATGCACAAGGGGCCCATAATTTGGGGTCTAATAAATAAATAACTCGAAGTACAGAAACAAAGAAGCAAAATCCGAACCAACTACAGCAGCCGATTCGTGAGTTCAGAATCTCTAAGTCTACGTCAAACGGATGCTGCGATGTTCAATGCCGCAGGTAAGGAACTGGGATCAAGACGCAATAGGAAGGCCCTGAAATGCATTTATGATACCTTAAATATGTATCCATATAAAAAGGTGCGAAAAACAAATTATTAAATATTGGCTTAATAAAAGCTGTCACATAACTGCTACGAATGACTGCAGCACATACTGAAGGCGAGACAGTACATACGCCGGTTGTCACAATGTAGGGCATCAGGGGTAGTGGCTGGGTAGACGCAGGATCATATGGTAGGCTAGAGGTCCTTAGGCACCTTGAGGTCAGCACGTTATAATGACAATAAACTGGGCCTAACAGAAGTGGTAAGATATCAAAGAATGCAGTGGCGTAATGGATGTCGGTCGCAAGTCAATGGTAATGGTAGTCCTCAGCGGCCGTTCATTGTTGAGCATAGCCATTGGGGCGTCTGCATTACCGCACGCTGAATTGTGAGTGCATGAGTTGCAGCTGCTGCGATCTTAGACCAAGAATCGATTTGGGCATGTCAACATCGTAAAAAGGTTACGAGTTCATTTTTGGACCGTTAATTACATTGCGCATTAATGCAAATGCGAAATGTTACTGCACTTTTCTTTGCGATAATGCGAATCGCATGGAGAGCAGAGCTTGCAAAAAGCATCCTCTACAGACAGGCCCTCTATTGTTATAACGGAAAATGGCCTACCATCATGGCTGGAAGTTACCGAGGGCTGATCCACCAAATGTTATTAGTTGTAACCTAAGTCATCATTCATCGTCTGATAAACTAAATATCAAAACCGCAACCTTTATCGTAGTTTGCTTCTTGCACGTTGCAAAACCACGCCTTATGCATTTAATAAATTAACTTATGCAAAGAACATAGCTTGTACATCCTCCTGCAGCCTTATTTAAATGCACTTGGGGATTTTCTGGAATACAAATGACATGCCAACTTCATTAAAGCATCATTCCTGGTCCCACAAAATCAAGCATTGGTAAAGAAGCAAAACATTTGCCTTAATAAACACGTTGTATGTGATGCAAATGATCTATAGTCAACCAATTCAGAAAAAGCAATTTAAAATCAGCGAGTGATAAAAACATGGCAACACTGTCAATCAGGTAGAACGTTATATTAAGCAAATAGTACAAAGGGCATGAATAAAATCTGTATGTGGAATAACTCTAAATGATGTGAGCTGTGCTGCATGTATTAAGGCAAGAACAATAGTTAAAGCAAAACCATCCAAATTTTACTCAAACCGACAGTCACGCAACACATTAGGGATAGCGATAGCCACACGTCCAAATGATAAACCACGCAAGCACTCAGAGGTGACATCTAAAATGTGGTGCCGAATCAAATAAAATCTCATAAAACTATTATTAAGAGTAAAACTTTGTACATAGTAGATTGCTGACGATACGATAGCGCTTAAATTAGTTCAAGAAATCGGCAAAGATTAGAGGAAAGGGCTGTAAGGCAAATTGGTCGTCCACTAGACAAAGTCAAAGGCGAATGTATCATTTTCGATCGGCTACCAAAACAAAACAATACTTTAAAAGGCATTGTGCAAGGAGGCTTAGCTGAACCCTTAAACTCTTCCTTCTTAAAGCCTATCCATCCGTCGCACGTATCGTACCATGTGCACCTACAGCTTTGTGAACAGACACACTGCATTCAAAATAGAACGTGCAAATTTTTAAGGCATTTGATCTTGTACGCACATCTGCTTTGCTTGGCTGCTCTGCCCAGAAACACTTTCACAATTATCACCCGTCAAAATGACGAATGCAGGTTCATCAGGTCCAATATAATGCACTCTTGTAGGAGATGAAAACGAACAGGTTAAAGCCTTCAAGACCCCTCTGATGTGAGCAAAAGAATCAAAATTTATTAGAAACTTATTTTAAAGGAGACTATGTAAATTGATGAACACCTGCGACATCAACAACGTGACATATCTAACGTGCCACACAATTTAGCTTCTAGGGTTGGGCGAAAGTACACCTTGGTGAAGGCGACTCGACACACAGAAGAATAGGGAATCGTGATGCATATGTTATTGTAAGGGCTACGATTCAGTCCTCAGTAGCGAATCCAAAGTTTTATAATTTTACTAATTGGTATGATTTCGAGAAAGTTCTATCGGAATCCGGCAAGATAAGTAAATGCAATGTTAAAAGTATCAGACAGTGATCAGTGGTCACTGTAAATGGTAAAACCCGTAGTTGTGTACCGTGGTTACATGCATTTTAACTAAGCCAATTCGTAAAGGTGTAATCACTCCGTGAGATTCCCTGTACTTTGTTTGCCTGAAATCCCGTGTACAGGTTTTTAATCTCTGAGCATGTGATTGTGTATTTCTCTTCAAAAAGTGCCCAAAAGGGCATGCAAGTAGGTCTCGAGATCAAATAGTGAAGTTGAGAAGGTAAGGAAGTAAAATTATGGCAATATTCCCGCACAGCAGTCTGCTGCATTTAAATCTTTAACCCACCGCTCAGCTAGGGTGGGGAATACGCTTACCACAAAACAATAAACAGTGCGGTATCCTTATGTCCTGCTTGAGACGCACAGCATAATTTCGCAATGAACGCAAGAGCACCATGCAGTAATATCGCTAAGGAAAGTTTTCTAGCACTTTAGTTGTTCAATATGCTGCATCAATTTATGAATGTTTTTGAAGTAATAAGGTGGCATTGAAGTCCAAACTTGACATTTTCCGCTCTAAAGCCCACCCATATCTGTAGTTCAAAACGTCAAAAGCGCTTTTTTGTTTTCTTTTATTTGTGATTAAGCTTTTTAACAAACCGCTGCGGAATGTTGCCCAAGGTTAAATAAATCACTACCCCAATGCATTTGACAGAGCGAACAACATTGGTGTTACACCTACACAGACATGTCATCGCTCACAATTATATTGAATGTCTCCTTGCTTTGAAAAAGGTAGCAATCACCGGTTTCCTTGACTTTCACGGTGAGATGGTCCACTTTAAGGTTGTCAGTTGAGATGCTATGGATGTAAAATGGTTTCGATCGTATTTGTGTCCACTTAGCTGCGAAGACACTGTGGCCTAATGTCAAATCCATTTCCAGCGGTGTCTGCGTTACTATTCTGAAGAAGAGCATAGCACAAGCCTTAGAGAGTAGCCACAGACGATCTCGACAGCTTTTTTACGTCAAGTCCCTATCCTGTGTTTCCATAGTGATGCACAATGTATTCCAAGACACGTATACAACAACACCGGTAGTGGGCATTACTCCTAGGTATATGCTCAGCTCCACTTATCAACACTTCGTGGGATGTGTAAGGAGAGGGTAGGCAGCAACGCACAAGGAGAGCATTACAATGCGTTGCTTTTCTTTCGAATTATCCGGCGTATAATAAATTGTCCTTAACGAAACATCCCGGTTATGTGCCTGCACATGCATCTTTCCATGCAAGTATGACCTACACCATCCCATAAGTGAAACTGGACCGGCAAGTTATGCCTTCAATTTGATTTATGTTATCGAATTATCTGTTTAATGTGGGACAAAAACAATTGAACTGCTGCTGGTCCCACTTCTAGGCGCACTTACAAGTATTCGCAGCAAAATACCGTAATTTAACCAGCAATAATAACATGGTGCAAAAATTTGGTTTAGAATGTGTGGCATCTTTTTGACCAGGAGGTCAATATGACAATTTGCAAAAACAGGCAAAATGCAATTTAACTCGGCATTAATATTACAGAGTAAAAATAGATGCAATGACAAGAACCTCATGGCAGGTCTGTCTACGCATTCTTTCAGCCAAAACCTGTGCCCATAACCTGAATCGGTTTTGCAGCTTTATGACCCGCTTGTCACTCCTTGCACTGCCATATTATCCTAGCTCCATCTTTACCTTCCATTAATGCGGTCTGGTGCATTCGATATGCAACTCTCTGATCACCTCTGTTGCTACCACTACCTGGTTTCCGAGACCTGGTTTATCGTGCCTTATTCAGCATGCAAAAGCAACACTGAGACGCATGACAACGGTAATGGAGTGAATGAGGAAGAGCGAAGGATTTTGCGATGCTTAGAGTGTAAGAAAGCATGTACCAGCTCCGTCTCTTTACGAATGCACCAGCAAAGTCATTAACGCGTGTGAAAATGTCGTTTCTGCGATTAGGTATCATGGCGCAGGTAAATCCTCCAGGAATACGAACGGACGCAAGCAAGAGGAAAGCTCTTCTTCTGTCTAATCTGCAAACCTGTCTTTTTCGATCGGTCGAACATGCCACGGCGCATGCAGACACACACGACGGCGAAAAGCTGCCGCTGATCTCACTGTCGTCGACCATTCATTAGCTATATTTTGCACATCTGACAACTAAGAAGTTGCTTAGTCCCCATTCTTGCTTTAGCCAACATTAAAAATGATGCTTTGCTACCTGCATCGTCAAAACAGCAAAAGTCCATGACATTATCTCTGTCGCTTTGGGCAAAGTGTTGGAGAAGTTTTTATCCCAAATTTACGCGTTGGCCTTATAAAGAGCCTGTGCTATGCGTTTCTACGTTGTAGCAAACTGAAGGCATTCTACTAATGGTAGTAAAAAGCAAAGTTTTCTTGCATTTTGATCAAAATGGGCAGCAATCAATCAAAAACCGCTTACCAAATATGCCGCTCATGTTGATGATGCCACGCCAATGCCTTAGAATGCTGAACTAAATTATGCGATAGCAAATTTTACTCATTTACAACTGCTGTTGTTCAATCTTATTTTTAAAAGAGGTACTATTGCAGAATACTAAGCGAAAGTCCTGGGTATGCTGCAAGTGCTTTGTGCGATGCCGCCATTTACTAACTGCGTCAATTAAGTCAATGGGGAAAAGACCACGATTGCGGCAAATGAGCTGAATACCTTACACACAGTGCTTTAAGGCCAGTTTAGATTTTAAATGATATCCCGCTTACAGCTTCGTTTCCTTTCACTTTTGCCTTTCCACAGAACCGTCAGCGACGTAAATATCTAAAGATGGGCCAGATACGTCGATATGAAAGCCTACTAGCTTTTTTGACATTTCACTATATTATCTCGTTTGTTGTGATGCTTTGAGCAGCATGGTCATCTTAAGCTGTCTTTACATTCACTTTTGCACTCAATGATGCAGCGAAGACTCAAGCTATTGGAAGATAATTGAGAAATAATTGACCTTTCCAGCTAAGAGTCGGTTTTTACTTTGCCCAGTACTCTCATTACATGGGGTCAAACAAGTCCATATTTTGTCCCACTACTGAATCATTAAATGGGTGACGCATTCTGATATGACAAGAAGGAGAATCAACCTGCTACAACAAGTGGGTTTGTGCCACCTTTCAAGTCTCCACCTTAAAGTTTCCTGTTCGCAAGTCGAGTAGTTCTTTATCCGGGTTTCTTCGCATTAGTTTTGGAAAACATTCGTTGTATGAGGCACATTATGACGAAAATCCTATCCCTCCTTTAAAGCTCACCTATTCTTATTCCAGTAAACATCATTTTACTGTTCAGACCAACTCGGCAGAGCGCAGGTAGTCCTACGAAAAGAACACAAACATATACTTTGAGGTGAATATAAGAGCAGAGCATACGCGGCTCATTGTGTTGCACGTCTGCGTGATTCCTTGAATACCGATTAACGTTATGCTCGTGCCCATCACAGGCGCTGTCCTTTTTTACCTCCAAGTAGGAGATACTGCCCACAGAATCTTATCCCTTCCTCACGTTACTCCTCAGGTTAACTTCACGTCATGGTGAGCTGCATCTCACTGTCAAGATGTTTTTTAAACATTTGTACTCACTAATTACAGCAAATAAGCTTTGCATGTTGATTTCAATGTTAAAGGCAACACCTAGAGTGGATATAGTCTGCACTTCTGGCTACGCATCAACTTTTGTGTCCGTCATCAATTCCGCACTTGTTTAGCATGCATTGGGTTGCAGACAGCATAGACCTGGGGCCCGTCTCCACTCATAAAATCTAATTGTACACCAAGTAACGGCTCTGAACAGACATATACGCAATGCAGACAGCGAATTCATGCTGCAGTCTTTAGGTAAATTTTATGCGCCCAGTATTTTGCATGTCCACCTCACACATCTGTTCCTGGGTATTTAAAACAGACATTGCCCTTGTATAAATTGAGCGAAAGCAATCAAACCGCAATTAGGTGCAATTTAAGCAACTAGTTCCTTCACCCTTTCAATATTGGCTAAACATCAGATGCAGATGCTAGGCTTAATCCATGTTTTGCCTAAACTGACGACCACCTTGCTGATTCCAAAAAATCGAACTGGGTTTCGTTAAATTAGCACAAGTACAGGGACGTATTTGCAAAGAAGCAACTGGATCTAATCGTGATTGAACAGATTGTAATAAACTGTACCCTTATAAATGATGACAAGGATCGCGTCTGGCTGCAAGACTTACCAAATCTGTGCGTGTCATTAAGCGCAATTACGGAATTTGCTAATTTGACTTAGGTCCGACCCCCTGACCTCAGAAGGACAATCCAAAAATCAATGCAGGCATGATTATTACCTAGCGTGATGTAATACCGCAATGTCGGATAAAGACTCAGCTGGTCGACAGCAACCAATATCATCTGAACCATGCCAGCAATGGATATTTGTCATGAGGCATCCAGACGGGACTTTAGCTAAACTCGAACAACCACCGATGCTGGAATGGGGTTCATTTTTTCACTAGCGTGCCACACTTTCGTAACACTAATCTCTCGGTCAGAATGATTACCACAGCTTCCGAGGTCAATATTACATGGCCAAATTAATGCTGGTTGAGTATGATTGTAAGGTCTCAAATGCCTCTGAAACTCCAAAAGAAAATACGGGGATGGCCACCAACGATGACCACTTAGCGCGACGCCTGACTTTTAAACACCTTCATAGGGGGCTAATACAGGCTATGCAGAGGTGTCACGCAAGTGCCGTAAATTAAAAATGCGTTCAGTGTGTTGTAGCTAGGCTTAAAGTGTACCGCAGTCCACTTCAAATGTCAACTGTCTCTACTTCGTAGTGCCGATAACCTCATTTAAAGTAAAAGTCGGAGCGTGCTTGGTCTATGCACTCCAAAGTAGCACCACTTCAAAATGCAATTGATGCTGACGCAGGCGGCCCCCGAAAATTAAGTTTTTGCGAAGCTTGTAGTTTCGAAGTATATAACGCCACCGGTCTTGGGTGAGAGGTCCTATGAAATGAATCGCGTCCTTTGAAATATTAACTGCATATTTCCCTTAGGCTAATATTATCCTGTTCCATGGAAACAAAACGATTCAATTTCAAAGATAGTTAGCCTCATTCAATAGATCGTGGAGTGAATTTATGACCTCCCCTTGATGTTAGATTAACCGGCACAAATTGTGTTTAGGACTACCACTATGTAGGCTGAGGCAAAATTTTGACGAAATTTCCGTATGGTTCTAATCTGACAATGGTGGATTTTGTCGAGTGTTTCGCTGAATCGATGTCAGGAAATAGACGTTTCATTTTGGGTTGCAAGACTTTGCCTTTATTTCTCCCTTTAAACTCACCCATTTTGCCTTCAGTAAAAGTCACTTTTCTATCCGACTCAGCTTTATATTTTATAATCAGTTACGTAAAAGCATCGCAAAATTAGTCTTAGAACGAAACGGATGAAGTTTAGGTGGTTGCATAGCTGGTTGACTTCTCGATTACTCACCAGCACTCTACCCGTGTCTCGTCATAGGTGCTATCTCCTTCTCTCTTCAATACAGGCAAAATCTTATCAAAGTGCGCGCATTGAATCAGTCAGTGACTGACCTTAACAAGTCTCTCCAACTGGCTTTCTTCCAGTGTTTCATCAGTAGAGATAATTTGTGTGGAATTATGAGTCTAACTACCGTGGTTTTATTATCATGGGGCGAAATGACATTAAGAGTTACCTAGTTTATCTTGTCAAAAAAGGAAAAGCAATTCCAAATAAGTACTCGTGCATGTCACAGAATGAATCCCGCTCTTTGAATTTTTCCAAAAAAGGACATAGACTTATCGTTCTCTTATAATCGAGACTTAAGTGAGCTTAACTTGGGATGAAGAGGCTAATTGTGATCTTCAATTCCAATCGATTACTCGAGCAACACGGATAAACTTGTATCATAAATCGAATGTAAAAAAAGGTATCACCACACAGATCCTGCCAGGCGTATTTTGATCTCGGCTCGAAAATGGCATCCTTACATCAAACACAAAGTTATGTTAGATGCTTCAAGCTGGACATGAAAACGCTGTAGCTTCAGGTAATTTTACGTTTACTGTCCTCCTAGACTAGTTTAGATAGCAGAATGTATGCATAGATGGAAGTACCTTTGCCTTTTGTACAAGGTAAATACCGAGATGCTTTTACAAAAATCGTGTGAAGGGAATTTCTAGTGTGGTTAAATTCCAAGAGTGCGTTCCTGTAATCTGCATCAGAATTCCCTTGCAAAAATAAGGCTTTTATTACCAACCGTATACACTTATCACTATGTTTGATTCCTTTCACACTTCCTTTTCTAAATTTAGACTAACTTGCTTTTTCAAATCAGCAAGAATTGCTCGAGATAATGCACATTTGTACTTTACCGTTGGAAGTCGAATCAAATATCCCACAAATGGTCCGAACCACATTTTGTCCTACCTATTCTTAGGTCAAATTCACGTGGATGTGAATTAGTCCGCCCTAAGGGATAAAATAAGTGTCACATCAAATGCCATTCCGTTTCTTTCGTTGGGAGACAGTATCAAGTTCAGCAGCTGACTTAAGAGTCTTATCCATCGTGGACCGCGTTTATACGCCAAATCACCACAAAAGGACATCTCATTACCCATTTATTGAGTAAAGTCATATGAGACAAACATTAATATTAGCAGTCTTTTCTAGTTTATGACAGACGCGATAAAAATCACTAGTTTTGACACTAACTGGGCCAATTTTATGTAGAAGGTTAACTTGCTCATCCATGACGTACGGCACAAGGCGCTGATCCAATAGTTGTGCAGACTCATCGGCATGTCCAATCAGATGCCTCATTCCCTCATTGATCACTCCCAACCAATAATGCAGGAGTTGTGATTCATCCATTGGCGAATAAGCGCTTAGAATATGGATAACGGACGCACCAAATAAATGTATAAATATCAAAGCTGAGTAGTAGCAGCACCACTCAGGTCCAAATTTCGTGTTCGGGTGACACGTAGTCCTGAATCGTTCATTGTACTGCATTCCTACACGCATGGATCGTAGAGCGGAATCAGCCAATTCTAACTCTAATGTTGCATCTCAAGTTCCGGAGGACAGAAATTCCAGTGAGTGCTTTACATTTATAGTGTCCTTGTCAAATGGTATGTTCTTAGGGTTATAAACTTCATTCTTTCATGAAACCACCCGGTTTCTGCGTGCAGCCGCCAAATTATTCCCTTTTTTTAGCACTTTGCAATTTAAAAATAAGATAGTGATAAGCAAGGATTGGCTGACCTATCTTCTTTACTCGTTGATGTTTTGGCGGTACTCTTAGGAGAGCCACCAAGAGCGGGATGTGCCCCAACCCCTTTTTATCCACCCCAGTTTGTTAGTAGTACACGCCAAGCGAAGTGACACATTTGAAAATTATTACCTTTTTTGATATTTAAATGCGAGCTCCTAGGTTAGCTCAGCCAAGGCAATCTTTAAGGTTGTGGCTGATTTTAATGTAGGAAAGTCGCGACCGATTTCGTCAGTATTAGATAGGAAGGCCTATCTACTACTGAAAGGGAGGGCTTGCTATGCAAGTTTAGGAGGCCGTGAAGTTAGAAAATGCTCTTTATGTTTTCTTTTCCCACTGACGTCACTTTTGCTTTATTTTACAATTACATTTAATTATACCAAAGGTCGTGCCTTGGAGGACTCCTTTGGCCCAAGAGGACCTAGTCCGTTGACTATTGCAGATGGAATTTCCTCAGTAACCGTAAGTACTTGGAATTGGGCTGCAGTACGGCTGTGAAATATCCACACCTTCTCGTATTTAACAACAATGATTGCTTTTGATAGAACTCAGATAATTTGCCGCCTAAAGCGGCTACTGGTGCACCTTACGAAGGAAACATGGAAGTAGCTGGATCGATGCCTCTACTCAATGGCTACATGTTACCATCGAGCTCAAGTTCGACTCCAGCTGTGGTCTCTCTCGGAGGTCATAATATTGCACAGCTTACTACAAATCTCCAAATAAATTGCCCCATGGCCGTTGCTGCTCCACTTGGTCGTGACCTCGGCCATTGTCTTCCGACGCTACAATCCGTAAGCACATTCGTTTGAGGATTAGCTAAGAAAATTATGCTTCTACTATATGCGCAAGGCCTGTTTTAGTTGCTGACGACTAAAATGCTTCTGAAGGTTACATATGTAGGCAAAGTCTGAGACAAAAGTTCTGTTCTACCATTGCAGGGTCCCGCAGCAGTTGCACAGATCCTGCCAAGTGCAGCGATTTCGTTCCCAGTATGGCCGAATCCTGGAGCTGCCGCTG
Organism: Taenia hydatigena; assembly: GCA_036345935.2. Lineage (NCBI taxonomy): Eukaryota > Metazoa > Platyhelminthes > Cestoda > Cyclophyllidea > Taeniidae > Taenia > Taenia hydatigena. Next base: position 24,770 of record JADWOT020001403.1, read on the forward strand.
TAACCGACAACGCAAAAAATGATCCCTTAGTGGTGCAGTACATTGCATCTATGGTGGCTCAACACAACTTACAGCAGTTCATGCTGCAGCAGCAACAGCAATATCTTGCTACTGAGGTACTTCAAACCAACCAATTTTACCCGAGTTGGAATGTGCAACTTACAATGCCAGGCACTCCCTATAACAGCGCAGGTGAGTTGTCGCTTACCGCCCCTTGCTGTGGAAATTATGTCTTTATAGCCATTCATCATCGTGCGTTAATTTTAGCTACCCACCCACCTGTGTGCATCAATCACCAGTTTGGGTATGGTGAGTTTGTGTTTCTCCTTTTATTTGCTCATATTTAAAAATGTTCTTGATGCATTATCTTCTTTTGCCTTCAGTAGCAGTGGCTGCTCAATACGCCGCCCAAGCTGTGAACACCCCTAATCACCAAGAGCCCGTTGGACGGGAATCAGTGAGAAGGGGCCCAAAAGGCTCCAACCTGTTCATCTTCCATATTCCTCAGGAATGTAGTGAAAAGAATTTACACGATCTGTTTACACCATTTGGGCGAGTATTGAGTGTGAAGATATTTTTGGACAGAACGACAGGCCAAAGCAAGGGCTTTGGTAGGTACTCATGTTTGGTTAATTGTCCTTTATGCAGCCACGTTCTCTGCTAACCGCGGTGTGTCCATTTTTACAGGTTTTGTCAGCTACGACGATACCGCGAGTGCGCAGAACGCGATCCGCGCAATGGATGGATATGCTTTGGGAGGGAAAAGATTGAAAGTTCAATTGAAGCGCCTTGAAGGTAGATCTTTTATAAGCCACAAGTCGTAACGACTGTTATAACTCATGCTACTGTAATTCCAAGTGTTCTTTCCTTTTTTAGAAGACCATTAAGAATAAGGCGCTTCGCCCTTGGACAATTTTACAGCACACCATGGTAGTCTATCCGATTTTAAAATGGTTAATGCGCTCAAAGATGAGTAAGCTATTGCATTGTTAGTGCTTTGATCCATGACGCTCAATTTTGAAAAGAGTAACACAGGCTGCTGCAAGTGTATCATAGTGTTTTGGATGTCGCTACTCAGTGTTTGCCTAAGTACCACCTGATGTAGTGTATTTTTGCCCTTGCCAGTGTTCATTGTACCATTTCCTATGCTCTTGCTGTGCTGCATAACTGTTATTTATCGGAATTTTGGGTGACTGCTTTGATAGCTTCTCCCACTTTTGTGCAAGAAACGCAGCTTTCGCATTGAGAGTTATGCCCTGCATAGATTGTAAATATGACTTTACGCACATTTAGTTTAATGCAACGAGTCACGTAGTCAAATGCATTAGCATTTTCCCCCCTTATTTCGAATGCGCTAATTTGCACAAACACTTACATTTAGACACGAGCTGCATGGCATTATTTTTAATTTTTTCGTTTCTTATAATGCAATCCTTTTATTGTTTTAGATGACCAGTTCCTTTGTATCAATCGTCATGCTTATGTGAAATCTAATGTATTGCTTCAATAAATATTTTGCTTTAATAATTCTTAAATTTTGTGATGAGGTTGCGAAAGGTATGACTTTTTATAGCCCGTTTATTAACTTTGAACATGAGGTGAGATTTACAACGGGAAACATGGAAGCTAAGAAGGAAGATTGCAATCTAATGCTTGCTCTGAATTGTCAGTGTGAAAATAACTTGTTAGTTATCCTCTGTAACTATTACATGAAAACGAATTACGAGTTAGGGATTAATAATTGGAATGAAAGTAGAATCTTCTTTCTTATATAGAATGGAGAGCATTTCCGTATGAGGTGCATTTATCAAATGTAAGGTATTGTCTCCGGGCCTTGTGTCGTGATTTCGTCTATTATTTTGGTATTTTACGCAACTTCTAGCCTTTTGATAGGTTAGTCAGATCTAATCAACAGTACCGTGTACTGCGCCCATAATACAGATTATGACGCATGGACGAAATCGGCTGCAAACAAATGCTCGGGTCGTCACTGCAGTGTTTGGGTTGTGCCGTGACTCACCCTACATATAGTTTCGCTGCACAATGGCTTTGGCTAAGATCGCTTTCTATGGATTAAATCGGAGAATTGTGCAACCTGGTGCTTGACTCTGCATTCATAATCACCACTGTAAGAACCACTGTCGCTGGTGGGTTTGTGCGGTCTGTTATCGATGGTGCTGACGGTACGTCCAGGTTGGACAGGCTGTGATTACCATCAGTCAACGATATCGATGCAAGCAATTAGCATGAGTCAATGCAAAGCATCTTAATTTATGCCACATTGAATGGGCAAGAAATGCGTGGCCGTAAGAGTGGAGCAATTAATATTTCCGATACGGTTAGTCTTGTCGATGTTGGCGGCGTTAGATTGGTGATCTCTTGGAGGTTGGACATAGTCAAGGCATCGATTGCTAGGATCTTACGGTTCGGGTTAGAGGCGTCGTCGCTTTGTACCGTCACCTAGCCAGCACCCCGAATAACAAGGGCTGTAGATAAAAAAACGTGAAAAGACCTTCACGCGACCCCACCTGAACTTATAAGCTATCAGAGTCTGTGGACATCTAAGCCATTGTCCGTTTGGGCAGCTGCATTCCTCTATCTCATATCAGGATTCGGGTAAAGAACTACTCGACTTGCGGACATCGAACTTCAAGGTGAATGCATGAAAGGTAGCACAAACCCACTTGTTGTAGCAGGTTGATTCTCCTTCTTGTCATATCAGAATGCGTCACCCATTTAATGATTCAGTAGTGGGACAAAATATGGACTTGTTTGACCCCATGTAATGAGAGTACTGGGCAAAGTAAAAACCGACTCTTAGCTGGAAAGCTATTTTTCTCAATTATCTTCCAATAGCTTGAGTCTTCGCTGCATCATTGAGTGCAAAAGTGAATGTAAAGACAGCTTAAGATGACCATGCTGCTCAAAGCATCACAACAAACGAGATAATATAGTGAAATGTCAAAAAAGCTAGTAGGCTTTCATATCGACGTATCTGGCCCATCTTTAGATATTTACGTCGCTGACGGTTCTGTGGAAAGGCAAAAGTGAAAGGAAACGAAGCTGTAAGCGGGATATCATTTAAAATCTAAACTGGCCTTAAAGCACTGTGTGTAAGGTATTCAGCTCATTTGCCGCAATCGTGGTCTTTTCCCCATTGACTTAATTGACGCAGTTAGTAAATGGCGGCATCGCACAAAGCACTTGCAGCATACCCAGGACTTTCGCTTAGTATTCTGCAATAGTACCTCTTTTAAAAATAAGATTGAACAACAGCAGTTGTAAATGAGTAAAATTTGCTATCGCATAATTTAGTTCAGCATTCTAAGGCATTGGCGTGGCATCATCAACATGAGCGGCATATTTGGTAAGCGGTTTTTGATTGATTGCTGCCCATTTTGATCAAAATGCAAGAAAACTTTGCTTTTTACTACCATTAGTAGAATGCCTTCAGTTTGCTATAACGTAGAAACGCATAGCACAGGCTCTTTATAAGGCCAACGCGTAAATTTGGGATAAAAACTTCTCCAACACTTTGCCCAAAGCGACAGAGATAATGTCATGGACTTTTGCTGTTTTGACAATGCAGGTAGCAAAGCATCATTTTTAATGTTGGCTAAAGCAAGAATGGGGACTAAGCAACTTCTTAGTTGTCAGATGTGCAAAATATAGCCAATGAATGGTCGACGACAGTGAGATCAGCGGCAGCTTTTCGCCGTCGTGTGTGTCTGCATGCGCCGTGGCATGTTCGACCGATCGAAAAAGACAGGTTTGCAGATTAGACAGAAGAAGAGCTTTCCTCTTGCTTGCGTCCGTTCGTATTCCTGGAGGATTTACCTGCGCCATGATACCTAATCGCAGAAACGACATTTTCACACGCGTTAATGACTTTGCTGGTGCATTCGTAAAGAGACGGAGCTGGTACATGCTTTCTTACACTCTAAGCATCGCAAAATCCTTCGCTCTTCCTCATTCACTCCATTACCGTTGTCATGCGTCTCAGTGTTGCTTTTGCATGCTGAATAAGGCACGATAAACCAGGTCTCGGAAACCAGGTAGTGGTAGCAACAGAGGTGATCAGAGAGTTGCATATCGAATGCACCAGACCGCATTAATGGAAGGTAAAGATGGAGCTAGGATAATATGGCAGTGCAAGGAGTGACAAGCGGGTCATAAAGCTGCAAAACCGATTCAGGTTATGGGCACAGGTTTTGGCTGAAAGAATGCGTAGACAGACCTGCCATGAGGTTCTTGTCATTGCATCTATTTTTACTCTGTAATATTAATGCCGAGTTAAATTGCATTTTGCCTGTTTTTGCAAATTGTCATATTGACCTCCTGGTCAAAAAGATGCCACACATTCTAAACCAAATTTTTGCACCATGTTATTATTGCTGGTTAAATTACGGTATTTTGCTGCGAATACTTGTAAGTGCGCCTAGAAGTGGGACCAGCAGCAGTTCAATTGTTTTTGTCCCACATTAAACAGATAATTCGATAACATAAATCAAATTGAAGGCATAACTTGCCGGTCCAGTTTCACTTATGGGATGGTGTAGGTCATACTTGCATGGAAAGATGCATGTGCAGGCACATAACCGGGATGTTTCGTTAAGGACAATTTATTATACGCCGGATAATTCGAAAGAAAAGCAACGCATTGTAATGCTCTCCTTGTGCGTTGCTGCCTACCCTCTCCTTACACATCCCACGAAGTGTTGATAAGTGGAGCTGAGCATATACCTAGGAGTAATGCCCACTACCGGTGTTGTTGTATACGTGTCTTGGAATACATTGTGCATCACTATGGAAACACAGGATAGGGACTTGACGTAAAAAAGCTGTCGAGATCGTCTGTGGCTACTCTCTAAGGCTTGTGCTATGCTCTTCTTCAGAATAGTAACGCAGACACCGCTGGAAATGGATTTGACATTAGGCCACAGTGTCTTCGCAGCTAAGTGGACACAAATACGATCGAAACCATTTTACATCCATAGCATCTCAACTGACAACCTTAAAGTGGACCATCTCACCGTGAAAGTCAAGGAAACCGGTGATTGCTACCTTTTTCAAAGCAAGGAGACATTCAATATAATTGTGAGCGATGACATGTCTGTGTAGGTGTAACACCAATGTTGTTCGCTCTGTCAAATGCATTGGGGTAGTGATTTATTTAACCTTGGGCAACATTCCGCAGCGGTTTGTTAAAAAGCTTAATCACAAATAAAAGAAAACAAAAAAGCGCTTTTGACGTTTTGAACTACAGATATGGGTGGGCTTTAGAGCGGAAAATGTCAAGTTTGGACTTCAATGCCACCTTATTACTTCAAAAACATTCATAAATTGATGCAGCATATTGAACAACTAAAGTGCTAGAAAACTTTCCTTAGCGATATTACTGCATGGTGCTCTTGCGTTCATTGCGAAATTATGCTGTGCGTCTCAAGCAGGACATAAGGATACCGCACTGTTTATTGTTTTGTGGTAAGCGTATTCCCCACCCTAGCTGAGCGGTGGGTTAAAGATTTAAATGCAGCAGACTGCTGTGCGGGAATATTGCCATAATTTTACTTCCTTACCTTCTCAACTTCACTATTTGATCTCGAGACCTACTTGCATGCCCTTTTGGGCACTTTTTGAAGAGAAATACACAATCACATGCTCAGAGATTAAAAACCTGTACACGGGATTTCAGGCAAACAAAGTACAGGGAATCTCACGGAGTGATTACACCTTTACGAATTGGCTTAGTTAAAATGCATGTAACCACGGTACACAACTACGGGTTTTACCATTTACAGTGACCACTGATCACTGTCTGATACTTTTAACATTGCATTTACTTATCTTGCCGGATTCCGATAGAACTTTCTCGAAATCATACCAATTAGTAAAATTATAAAACTTTGGATTCGCTACTGAGGACTGAATCGTAGCCCTTACAATAACATATGCATCACGATTCCCTATTCTTCTGTGTGTCGAGTCGCCTTCACCAAGGTGTACTTTCGCCCAACCCTAGAAGCTAAATTGTGTGGCACGTTAGATATGTCACGTTGTTGATGTCGCAGGTGTTCATCAATTTACATAGTCTCCTTTAAAATAAGTTTCTAATAAATTTTGATTCTTTTGCTCACATCAGAGGGGTCTTGAAGGCTTTAACCTGTTCGTTTTCATCTCCTACAAGAGTGCATTATATTGGACCTGATGAACCTGCATTCGTCATTTTGACGGGTGATAATTGTGAAAGTGTTTCTGGGCAGAGCAGCCAAGCAAAGCAGATGTGCGTACAAGATCAAATGCCTTAAAAATTTGCACGTTCTATTTTGAATGCAGTGTGTCTGTTCACAAAGCTGTAGGTGCACATGGTACGATACGTGCGACGGATGGATAGGCTTTAAGAAGGAAGAGTTTAAGGGTTCAGCTAAGCCTCCTTGCACAATGCCTTTTAAAGTATTGTTTTGTTTTGGTAGCCGATCGAAAATGATACATTCGCCTTTGACTTTGTCTAGTGGACGACCAATTTGCCTTACAGCCCTTTCCTCTAATCTTTGCCGATTTCTTGAACTAATTTAAGCGCTATCGTATCGTCAGCAATCTACTATGTACAAAGTTTTACTCTTAATAATAGTTTTATGAGATTTTATTTGATTCGGCACCACATTTTAGATGTCACCTCTGAGTGCTTGCGTGGTTTATCATTTGGACGTGTGGCTATCGCTATCCCTAATGTGTTGCGTGACTGTCGGTTTGAGTAAAATTTGGATGGTTTTGCTTTAACTATTGTTCTTGCCTTAATACATGCAGCACAGCTCACATCATTTAGAGTTATTCCACATACAGATTTTATTCATGCCCTTTGTACTATTTGCTTAATATAACGTTCTACCTGATTGACAGTGTTGCCATGTTTTTATCACTCGCTGATTTTAAATTGCTTTTTCTGAATTGGTTGACCATAGATCATTTGCATCACATACAACGTGTTTATTAAGGCAAATGTTTCGCTTCTTTACCAATGCTTGATTTTGTGGGACCAGGAATGATGCTTTAATGAAGTTGGCATGTCATTTGTATTCCAGAAAATCCCCAAGTGCATTTAAATAAGGCTGCAGGAGGATGTACAAGCTATGTTCTTTGCACAAGTTGATTAACTAAATGCATAAGGCGTGGTTTTGCAACGTGCAAGAAGCAAACTACGATAAAGGTTGCGGTTTTGATATTTAGTTTATCAGACGATGAATGATGACTTAGGTTACAACTAATAACATTTGGTGGATCAGCCCTCGGTAACTTCCAGCCATGATGGTAGGCCATTTTCCGTTATAACAATAGAGGGCCTGTCTGTAGAGGATGCTTTTTGCAAGCTCTGCTCTCCATGCGATTCGCGTTATCGCAAAGAAAAGTGCAGTAACATTTCGCATTTGCATTAATGCGCAATGTAATTAACGGTCCAAAAATGAACTCGTAACCTTTTTACGATGTTGACATGCCCAAATCGATTCTTGGTCTAAGATCGCAGCAGCTGCAACTCATGCACTCACAATTCAGCGTGCGGTAATGCAGACGCCCCAATGGCTATGCTCAACAATGAACGGCCGCTGAGGACTACCATTACCATTGACTTGCGACCGACATCCATTACGCCACTGCATTCTTTGATATCTTACCACTTCTGTTAGGCCCAGTTTATTGTCATTATAACGTGCTGACCTCAAGGTGCCTAAGGACCTCTAGCCTACCATATGATCCTGCGTCTACCCAGCCACTACCCCTGATGCCCTACATTGTGACAACCGGCGTATGTACTGTCTCGCCTTCAGTATGTGCTGCAGTCATTCGTAGCAGTTATGTGACAGCTTTTATTAAGCCAATATTTAATAATTTGTTTTTCGCACCTTTTTATATGGATACATATTTAAGGTATCATAAATGCATTTCAGGGCCTTCCTATTGCGTCTTGATCCCAGTTCCTTACCTGCGGCATTGAACATCGCAGCATCCGTTTGACGTAGACTTAGAGATTCTGAACTCACGAATCGGCTGCTGTAGTTGGTTCGGATTTTGCTTCTTTGTTTCTGTACTTCGAGTTATTTATTTATTAGACCCCAAATTATGGGCCCCTTGTGCATCAAATTCCATTGCTAGGGCTACAAATGAGCGCAAACATCAAAGTGGGCAAAGGGATAGGCACAGAAAACAGATCCTTATGTGGTGTTACGCGTTAGAATTAGGAGCTTATCATGATGTCAGTGAGATATCACGTCTGCAACTCACAGCTATCAACGCTTGTCAATAACTCACTGCACGACTCATACGACTTTGCACAATTGCACCAAAGAGAAACTCAGCGAGGCCGAAATAAGATGATCTGAGGAGTGTCCTAGTGCCTAAATTTTCCTTGATGTTGATCTGCTCTTGTACGTTAACATAGTTTTGTTTTAAATACACCTATTCCAATCTCGAAGTATTTCCAAACTCACTAATGTACTCAAATTTACTAGACCTAAGCTTCAGTTATGCCTGCAACTCCATTTGATTGTGCCGTTCTCGCGATTGGTGGTGATTTGTCTCATTGCCTAGCTGTCACGTAAAATTAAACAATTACGCAGTCTAACTAGATTTCGTCAATTGCATTCTGTGACATTACAAAATGCAGTCAGTTATGACGTGAACAAACATCACTCGCTAACTGATTGCAGGTTGAGATGACATCGCGCCAGGTGGCATTATAGCATTGTCCTGGCAACCAAACCTCCGTCTGCTTACTCACATTAGAGTATCTCTCATTGCGAGCCCAGCAATGAGTTTTAATCGAGTAACAGAGCAGGGTTGTGCAAGCAGGCACAAAGTCGTTTAAGCGTGAACACAATTTCTGCAGAACTTAAGAGGTACACTAGTGAGTATTTAATTAATCGTGGAGAAGTTTGTCCTCTTCTCAAGGGATGTAAATACAGATGTAGACTTGGCCCGAATGCTGACGATTTGATTCGCAAGTTGGAAGCGGGGTAGAGTTTTGAACAGGCGACTCATTATCCTATGCCCAGCGTTAACTTGATGAGAAAGAGACTATAAGGTGTATGCGGGCTTGACTGTGTTTGACTGAAATCCCAGTCTACTGGAAATGAAAATGATGGCATCCGTAGAGGATTTTCATAGATTAATTCCACCGCATCGATTGCTTCCTGCTTCAGAGCACGTTTGCTCACTGTTAAGCAAAGGAACAGATAGTCTTCCTTCGTTTAATGTCAACGTATTGCGATAGGGCTGAAGATCGCATAGACGCAGAGCAACGACTTCGCTCACGCATATCGCTTGGGTTAGCGTCACATGCAAGGAGCCAGTAGGAAACATACTCTTAACTGATTGGCTTACACTGAAGCACGCGCCGCTACAGTACATGGATCGGGTTGGTTTACTGGTGGCGCTGATGATAAACTTGAGCTCACAAAGTGCAGAGGAGAGAAGTTGTCGGACAGCCACATTCGAAGCGCATCTTGGATTGCAAACTCACTGAGCGGTGGCAGGCGTACTACAGCCCATAATTCTCTGCTCGTAATGATCTAGTCATTTTAGTAGGTCCATGAAGGAGTTCATTTTACACATCGTCCTCCAGGAGATGCCCTCATCAGGATGGACTTCGTCCGACACCATCAATACAGGTAGCGTAACTCATCTTCCTCCTCTTCTCTTTCTCCTTCACCGTTTTCTGTACCTTCACCCTTGATGCCTTCTTCGCAGCCTTGCCTGCCATTACCTCAGGAGTTATGACAACCTCTTCCCATTAGTGGAACGCAACACCATTACTGACAAAGTTCACGTCGCCAATGCCATAGGCGCCGGCCCATCGCAACTGCCACAAATGGATCATTAATCTTCTCTTTGGCCTGATTTTATAGAGAGAAGAGCGTGCTAACAGCCTGTCATAGTTCAACGCCATTGCTATGGTGCTACTTTTGCATGAGCCTGGAAACACCACTTTGGTTGGCCTTAGCCTGTTCGTTTGTTGTATGTACTACTACTAGTTGTTGGCCAGTACGTCGTGCTTACGTAAATCATGATGAAAATGTGGGGAAATAACATTCTGCTGTTAGTACATTTGCAACTCATTTGCTTGTCTTTTGGGCCATTTCATCTACTTTCTAGAAAAGCAAGCATTCCAACTCGGAACAGGGTCACTTGAATTAGTCCGTGCTGTACGATAATGAGCTCAAAAATGCAACTGTTCCAAATGCGTATTGGGTGACTTTAGTTGGGAAATTCAAGCTCACACTTACAAATGGATGCCAGTCAATGCGACGGTCTCTCAAAAATTTACCTTTGGACAAAACCTGGGTTGGCATAAAAATAACCCTACTTGTCGATTTGTTTCGACATTGAAATATCGATAGATGTGCTAGCTTGCCCATGAATCTGTCCTTAGAAAAACAAAAGTCTTGTCCTTCCATAAGCAATGCTTATTCATGCAACAACCAGTGGTAATAGTGCCTACATGAACTACAGAAACTTTAATATTAGTGCCCATATTTAAATGCATGCAAGCCCCAGATCTTTTTGTAGCAGTGATTGTGTCGGGCTAGAGAGCTAGTAAGTGTATACTCACATCCTTAGAGACGTGGCTGTAGAATATATAAAAAACTTACCAAAAATTAGTGCTTGTAATCATATCAGTGATTTCACCACCCACGGTAGCTCATTTCGCACCAACTTTTGGCTTATGCCCAATAATCCTTTCCCTGAAGTTACGACTTGTGTCACACCTATTTATCGGCCATGATAAGTACCCTAGTAAAGTTCCAATAAAGACAGCTCGTCGCATCCTTTGATTTTGGTCTCAGGTCACAAGCATTAAATAATCCCACCAACCGGTCACATGTGGACGTAGTGACGCAGTTAACTTGCTTCACTGCGCAAATCCGTCTCACCATCTACCTATGTATACGATTGCCGCAACTTAGAGTAAAAATCGAATAGCACCACATGTAAGCGTTTACCCTACCAACTAAGGCAATAATTTTATGGTCTGTGTGTTCAGTCTATTTACTTTGGGAATTACAAATAACCGGTTGGTGTCAAAAGTAAATTAATGATGCAGAGGCTTTCTTATGGTGGGCTAAATGCGCAAAACCTTCCTTTCAAATCTCATTTTCTGATACTATATGATTAATCATGCATCTTAATTTGAAGAAGAGAAGAGACGCGGATGACTGTAAAATTGTGACGAATGAGCACATCCAGAATATGTTGAATCTAGTATAATATAAGCATTAAGTTCAACGCAGCAATGACAACTAAAAATCGTCTCTTCGAGACACTGCCTTGCACTTGCGGTCGGTCCGATAGTCATACAGGTGAAAGAATCAAACGCATATCATGCTTTGTACATCGGGTTCTTATTATTTACTAAAAAGGGATACAATATAGTCGCGTCGTTTGCTGCAAATGCAAATCCGAAACAGATGGTCAGTTTGTTGGTGATTTTTGCAGCTTTGTCGATTGCGCTGGCCTGCGTCGTCCATAGGGCCAGATAAATGCATTGCTATTTCTTTTATGTGTACATGATACAATAGCGTAAAGCTGGACATGCAGCCATTTGAATTTAATCTAGACATAATAATGATAGGCTCTATGCTATTACTCGTGTTGCTCTGACAAATCCTGGATATTTGAGAGCAAAAATTTTTCATTGATCGAATTTTACATTTAAAATCCACCACGATCCCTTTGCAAGCTTTAATGCTGACCAAAACTTAAAAAAATACATTAACAGGGGCATAAACTCATTTTGAAAAGGAAAATTATTGGCATCTCTTGGTTGATAACTGCGCAACATGTTCCTTACTTACTGCCCAAATAAGCTCTGATTTTCTTCAATTTGGTTATTTTTGGCTTGCATTACCATTGACAGCTTTATCACCCTCCGTTGGTGCGCGCTCTTTTAGAGAGGCCACTTCGATTTCTCTCCCAAAAGCGGTCGAAATTTGAAAAAGATCTGTGGATTTTGACATTATTTCGCGTGAACATCTACTGCATATGCCGTGATCCCATCACCTCATTGTGTGGGAAGTGCCTTGAAAATCAACAGATGACTTTCTCAACAAATGAACTTAGTCACGGCAAATCAAGGTGACTGCATTCCAAACCCCACATTGACACAATAGTTAAGTGATAAATAAGCGCTACTAAATCCAAACGCCATCGCAGCGCGTGTCTTTGTGTGAGCCAACCAGTTGCAAGCACTTTCCTTACTGACTCGTTGAAAGCGATACGTAGCCATGAGGGCGCGCGTGGGAGAAGCCGTTGGGCCGCGCTTCTGTGTCCTTCTTTCCCATCGAAATGCGCCTGCTTTGCAGGAAGCTAAATGGTCGTAGGTTCCAATGTGTGCACGTTTCTTATGCGTTGACTGCGTAGCATAAATCAGTCTACGTGATGAACTGATCCAATTATCTTCTTGCCTGATTGCCCAAAAGCCCACCCAACACACATAGTCAAGATCAAATGTCCCGTAGACAGGCCCTTTCATTGCATTAACGTTGGATGTAGGAGATAGCGCTGTCTGCTCAGCATCTTACCCTGCTTTTAGCTTACAAAGGCGAAGTGATACAAATGATCTTGCACAGACTCTGTCATCGCCTAGGCCAAATCCACATTTTTGCATCTATTACCACATCTTACACATGGTGCAACCATGCCATGTTGCATGAATTTTGGTCAAGCTTAACTGACTGTGTGTCTGTGTGCATGACCCTACTCTGCTACTGCATTAGAACTTGATGAAGCTGCATAAAACGATGGGCACAACATATGACACATTGATGTCTGCATAAAGGAGAGGGTCAATTTTTCAGACCAGTGACCTCTTGTCATTTGACACTTCATCCTACCAGGACCGCAATCAGGGAAAGTGGTACTAAGTCACGAAGGGGATGGCTTTGTGTTATGTATGGTCATGAGAATCAATTATTCGACTTACGCAGGCTGCTTTTAACAACACCTCTCTTAACTAACACCTCTGCGCTTGGAGAACTTAAGGCAATCTCAAAACACGCAACTAATCTAAGAGTCTTGTCAGAAAATTTAAAACAAAACACATCGGCTCGTTGGATCAGAAGAATTAAATAAATAATAAAAATTATCGAGCAGATAGAACAAATAATTGAGTTGGCAAACGAAGCCGTAAACAATACATGAATGCAAAAACATTAGATGAACGAAGCTAATAGAACTATGAACGAGAAGTAATGACGACCATGCAAAAAGGGCTGAAATGGTATGAAGTGGCTGTGTTTCGCAAGGTGAATGGGTATATAAGAGAGCGACAAGAGCTTACAAAAATAGGGGACATAGGACGGCGTAATAATATCAGGAAATCGGTCCCCCTACCTTAAATTCTGCTGTGATGATCTTAGCCGCGTTAAGGCTCTGTTACACCTTCTCTGAGGCTACTTCTGTGACCATTGAAGCAGCTTTAATGGCGGCGACTGAGGCAGCATGCTTTGGCCAGTCTGACTCCAGCTCCTCTGGCACACAATTGTGCGCAGTTTGCGGTGCTGCGTCAAATGACGCAAGTTCCACAAATATCTTGAGCCCCGCTGCTCCCCTTTCGTGATTCTCCAGAAATGGATGTGTCTGCACAGTTACCAGTGGCGTTGACCGCTAAAGTGTAGGGAAGACACCCACTTTAGTGGCATAAATTATAAGCTAGACTTTCATTACCATCCTAAAAGTCTCGTCAATTCTCCTAACCTGCCACCTGCTTGACGTCTGCATCGGCGCTGCTTGCAGATTTGCTTGTCTTCAAATTTAGTCTACCCTGAATGCCACTGCAATAAGATTGAATTCGTGTATCTCGCGGCGAGCAGGAAGACCAAATTATACCGTATAAAATTTCTTTTGTATTCTTTTCTTGTGTAGTAAGGATAGTTAATCAATTGTAAAAATAACCAAATCAGCCATCACCCATAAGAAATGATTGAGTCATTTAGATGCTCCCAGCGTTCACTCTTGCCTAATCTTTACAACTGTTACTGAGTCTTGAGACGTCGCCGTCCACCTACTGAGTAGCGATAAGCATTTCCCAAAATAGCCCACTTGTTGCGAAAGGAAAGGCGCATTTTATTGCTTGAAACTCAATGGTAAAGCATATCTATCGCCCCACTTTAAAATAGCTCAGTGAAACTGACCTCAAATACACACCTTAGCTAAGTTGTACAATAATTGATGAGGCGATAACAACTGAGGGGCATAAGCAAACTTAGAAACACCTGCTTACTACGTCCCTGAATGCGCGCAGTCGTCCCTGCATTGGTGGTCAAGCGCCTTCAGCTCGGGGTCATTGAGTGGCCAAAAATGTTTAACGATTAATTAGCCCACGTCGATTATTAATTGTTAGCTAACTAGAAACTAGTAATTGCGTGTGCGCTTCGCAAAATTTAGAGACCGTCACCACCATTTTATAACCCATTATTGTCACTGCAACATTTCAATCCGAGCTTCTCTTTACAATGCGTAATGCAGTCTTTGAGTCTTCCATACCGTTATAGTTCTCAACCAATTGTGGACAACAATACCTAATGCTAACAACAAAGAGTTTATATAAAAATAAGGAAAACAAGGAGAGGAAGTACCTTTTAATGTACACCGCTTCACCCTTTCAACAGGCTAGTAGTTCAGAGATGATTTACTAACGCTCACGGTTTTCAAGAAGTTTCTCCGAAACATCCCCTAGTTATGTCGAATTCTGTCGAGTAGATGGGTCTTAGCTATCACTAAATCCCTGTGAACATCTGCGCCTGTAGTTTGTCTCGAACGCAGCTATGCATACAAGCCGTAGTCGCTTAGACAAGAAGTGCTCCAGCATTGTGAGGTGACAAGTGTGTGGACGATTCAGTGATAAACAGAAGTATTTTGCTCAGTTATTGCGGCGGAATATATCATTTAGCATCATAAAGTATTCACGCAGTCGAACAACCGTTCAGAAAACCACCTTACGCGCGCACGAAAGAGGTGTAGGAACAAGATGTGAAAGCTACTTTTAATGACGCCGTGGCAGTGGTTAAGGCTGCGTTTGCCATAGATGCCTTGTGAAGCAGGCGCTCTAGCCGAAGACGACGAGCAAGGGGGATGAGTGGTGGTTCGCTAAGTGATCCTGACTTTGCGCATTATTAGCCAGATCCCATGTGCCGCTTTCTTTTCTTGGCGAAAATAGCGATTGTTCGTCCCTAAACCGCAAGGCTCATTCGCCGCGGCCCAGAATATGGGCGCTTTCGACCAAGAAATATTACATTGGCCTCTGCTCTACTTGTCCGGCGGGCTATATTTGCACCACGGAAGTCTTTTCGATTCCCACAACTTTGTGCAGAAGTAAACCAAATTGGATACCATGCTGATCCTAAGCCTGTCACTTGCACGAATTTTTCGGTTATTGTTTACTAAATTGCCCAGTCAACAAAATCAGAAGCAAAGGCGATAAACACATCACTGCTTTTGAAAGCGTGAAAGCTATGGTCATTTTCGTCGTCTTTTTCTGGTACAAAAGTTTACTTTTGACTGTGCTTTGTTCTTGCCCAAATCACGTCCCACCGCTCCCATTTCATCACATTGGGTCAGCTAATGAATCTTTTCGGTCGCCAACTCATTAATATGGCGATGAGTGGAGAGGTGATGGAGTGACCAAGGCCCTCATGGAATTATGAGGGACATTTCACCCCATTCGACTTACTCCCTGTCCATTGAAAGTGCTTGTAATAATTATTATCTAACAGGACGCGATAGACCTTAGGGTGACTGACAAACCCTCTCTACGGAAGTGTGAAGGTCTCACTAGATGGATAACGCAGTCATAATCATAATCTGTACATCATTTCTTCAGAAGCCTGTAGTGTATCAACATTTATGGTGTGCCTTTGCATTGCTTTAGACAATAAGTAAGTATTAACGTACCTTGCTGTTACTAGTCAGATTCGATCCTAATTGGCAAAAATTTTTTAAATAAAGCGACTCGACGCTGATAATGCGGATGTATTAATTTGCGTTAATGTCCCACGGTGGGTACATTTCAAGCAGCTGCACGCGAGCTTAATAAAAAATACTATGGCAGGAACACTGTCATCACCCTCCGTGAAATCGCACTTTTACGCGAAACTGCATTAAGCAGTTAATGAGTTCCCTTACAGCCGAGACGATTGGAAGGCATCTTTAGGGATGTCGAGGCGGATGTCAGTGCCCAATTCCCACGCAAATACCTGCCTCTAGCGTAGCAGCAAAGCAATGATGGTGATAAGGAATAATGTGGGGACGTGTGTCTCTTCCAATTAGTTGCTACTGAATATCTGTCTGACTACTGCAATCATCGTTCGCCTCGACCTGCCGACCGTTGAATGCAGACTAGACGACAGGTGATCTTCTGATGGTACGAAAGAACCAACTGTGTGGTAGCGGTTCCACTGTGGGTAATAGGCAAGGCGCAGCGCATCTCCTTGTTCCACGCACTTACATTCATGGGCCAAGCGCTTGTCACGCATTTTTGACCAAGCAGTTAGATAACTGGCTTCGCTTTTGACTCGACTACTTCGTGTTTATGAGCAGCCAGGTGGAAATTTAAAAGAGACTTTGCTTAAAGTAAAAATATTTCACACAGCAAGAATATGCTCTCACAAGCCTTTATTGGGAAATAGCATGAAAATTTAAAAAGCCGTGTAATCTGCAGCATATCTGAGAATGCTCAATAACCCCTACTTTAGCCTTCAATGTGATCCATCATTCTGAGGCATCGCTGATATCGGCACTTCCAAATACAGAAGAATAGAGCTACGTGATGCGACGCATTCAAAGTTTATTGAAAGCTATAAAAATCCTGGAATAAAAGAATTGCTTCCTTTACCTGTATTACTTTAAGTGTGCAGAAACTCACAAGCGCTTTGCACTGTGACTATCTGGCCATAGCCCTAGTCCACATTGCCTTTGCGCTGCTCTGAGGATACTGCGATGCCTTGAATGAACATTTGCTTTTACGAGTCGTCTTTGGATCATTCGTGTAAAGAATATCGTGAAATGCCGTTACAAATGTGAGTAAATGGATATCGAATACTATAATCAGGTGAAATCGGAAGGGTTAGCTGCAAGGTGAACAGAACCCGCCAACATTCACCAGTCATCAGCGCCTGATTATAACTGTAATCCCAGAACTATCCACCACAGTTATTTGTCAGGTGGGTGGTGCATGTCCAACAGGGCTCGATGCTTAACGCACATTGTGCGTTCTACCTAAGCATGTATACTTTGCTATATTCCAATTCATAATTTTAATTATCATGTTGAATAGACAACACAGAAGAGAAATTAGACTTCTTTCGCTTAAGAGCTTGCGCTGGCTGAGTTTCGCAGAGTTCACTCGACTGTGAATCGCGTATTACTTCGAAGCTCCACTGCATGCACATTGACCAAGATTGCGAGATAATGTCAAACGAATTTGAGGCACTTGACAGTTATTCAAATAAATTAATTTGCTACACTTCACTATTTGCCTAAATTCCATCCCCTGTTGCGGGTACTTGTTTGTCCTTTTGCCGTAACTGGGCAAACTGACCTCTGGGCTATGCTAGCATCCGCAATTCTTTTTCCGTTTACCAAACAAATGTATTCCCTTCATGTGTTATATCTTCTTTCGTCTCGGAGGAAGCTTTGGGTGCCATGATTTCGTTAATTGATTAGACGATCCATTTATGGCCCTAGCTTGGTAGCTTATCTAACATTTAATGATTAAATTGTAAGCTGAAATTCAGTTGGCAAAGGAGTAAATAAGATATGAATTTATTTATCGTGTTTTTCATTGTGTAAATATCCACCGAGGGCATATCCGGACTAGACCGCAAACGCGTTTGAGCAGAAGAGAATAATTGCTGGTCACAACAAATGCGTTTAAAAACAACATAGCTTTTTGTGCAAAAAACTAAGCGCAAAATACTTGCACTGCTTTAATTTCGATTGGGCAAAATGTCTGACATTAAACTTTTCTACATAGACAATAAAAATCAACATTCACAAACACGTTAGTTCCTAAGCAAGCAACAATTTTAGCAAAGTAAAAGCAACGCCATTTTGATGCTGTAATGTCGAACGATTTTCAAAACTAGAGGCTGTTGTCATTTAAAATGTTCAATCGTTCCGCTGCGTCACATATGTGCGGCACAAATCGTTCATTAGGCAAGGACGACCTGTTGTGCCAACTTGAACCTCGGACGCATCAAATGAGATCAAAATAGGCAAGCAAGGAAGTGATAAGTATCTTATAATAATGACAGTAATTCGAACCCGAATTGCGGTTTGATGGCCGTGGACTAGTCACCGGAAGACACTCCTCGGTAGCTGAATGCGAGATCACCTATGACAAAGTGGTGGACTAATGTCAGCGCACACACGCTCCTCGAAAAAAATTAGCCAAATTCGACCACCTATTTTCTGTGCATTCAGCCAGGCATTTTATTTGGGTGTGGTATGCTCAGGACTGTTAATGGCATAATAGGTAGATCCATGGCGTACATCAAAGAGAAGGGATCGATATGAGTGATGTGGATGCATGGAATGTTCATGGCGTGGCATGTCATTCATCAGCGTGGGGTCACAACCATTAACATTAACACATCGGCGAATAGACGGAAAGGCCATAGCTACTGTCTATAACAAATTAGTAAGTCCTCTACGGCACAAATGTGTGACATGCAAGCTGGAGTGAGCAGTTAGAGCATAATATATAGTGCTGGTAGAGTACGCGCCAATTATGGGTTGCAACCAAAGCGAATTTGTTAAAACATGGCATAAAAAGCAAGGTACAGTCTTTTTCTCTACGAAGATCACCTTTACTCTGTGGGATCCTGCTGGCACTCTAGATATCTGGCATATCTCAGTGAAATTGTCTACTTCCTCCACCACGGACTCATTATTGACCTGGCACTTTAATCGTACAATCCCATATAAGAGACTAACAGGTAAGCCAATTTGACGAATGCACTTGGGTTCGTGTCGACTGTGGATGCTGACTGAGATGGTTAAACCGGCTGCGGTAGTCCGTTTGGAGGACATACTTGGAATGTCTTGTCCCTCTCACATTGAGTGAAACCTTTGTTAACCTAATAAGTAGTTCAAGCCTTTGAAAAATCATGAAAACTATGCAGCATAGTCTGAATTCTTTGCTTTTAAGGCTGGAATTTCATCATTTCGTCCCAATCGCGATTCTTGATTCGCATGCCTTTATGCTAATTTAGCCATTCAATCACTTCTTCTGTTTGTCTTACTCATCAAAACATAGCAGGAGTACCAAAATTAGCTATTATGCACGCAGTGTGTCCACCTTGCTTTTATTAAAATAAAGGTCTACTAATGCGGAAAGAAGGCGGCAGCGCGACCTCCCATTCAGTCATGTTCTTTACTTACCTTCTCTGTGGATTCGCTGCAAAGTCATAGCTGGTTTCTTTGAGTAACAGAGAAGTTGAATGTCTGCTGGTCTAAACTTCTAGTCGTGCCATTAAGAAAAAACTGCAATCTACAGAAAGGCAAATGATTTTGCATATAAATACGAACTCGTGCTTCCCAGCGACCACCTCACAGCTTTTACAGCATAGGCTGGATTCAGGTAACTGTCATCAGTTCAATAAACCCATAAGTTATTCGTTTGCTAATGTTAATTTTACTTAATGCATCTCTGACGCAAGGCAACATGACCGATCGTCCTTGCCAAATAAATGACACTTGTCACATGTATGTGACGCAACTGTGTAATCGTCTATTTTAAGCAACAACAATCGCTGATTTGAAAAGCGACCAAAGCAATTACAATAGTCAGCAGGCATCGCCTCAACCCGAATGATAACATTTGGTGTCTAGAAGCTAATGCTTTTGCAAACGTGGACTTGCTTTGACCGCAAAACACAAAGTCAAACCGAAAGCATGGTGAGGTTCCATTTGGAATGGTTTCATGAAATGACCATCAAGACTCTGATCCTTTTTGTTGTGCCATCTTGATTTTATTTCCTTTAATTTTCAGAAGGCTAGAGATATCAAAACGGAATTCAAAAATCCGAACACAGTGTCCACACGTAATGGATTTGGTAAGGCTGGTGTCGATTTGATATTAAAAAATAGAATTAGTGCTATTTTAAGCGTGGTCTCAGTACTGGTCTCGTAATTCGTCGCGGTAAAGAGTGATGTGAGCGTTTTGATAGGGTTGTCAGAGTAAAGTATCTTGGGTTTTATTCAGGGTGATATACCGCATTGCGTGGGCGAATTTACCAGTGCCAACACACTATCGTTTGAATCCACAGAAATCAGCCGTTGTCCATCCATACTCTGTCACTGTCTGATCCGATTTTTAATATCTTCTATTCACGCAAATGAGTTACACGCATTCGTTCACTCATGTGCTATGACAGTGCTCAGGCTGCGCTGCGACTAAGCTCATTGGCAAAGAGACTTTCTCTCAGACAGAGTAGTTGGCTTCGCCACCTAATACCAATTACAATTCTCTATGTCCAGGCGTGTCCCATAACCTTAAAGGCGTATAGCCTTTACAAAATATAAAGCTTATTCGCGAAATGTGGCAGCTGGGTTAATGTACTTAACAAATATCGTAGGCACCGCCAGAGACGCCATGCTTACAATGTAACTTGATCCGAGAAACTGTTACCTTGCCTGTCAGCATCTGTGGCTTTCATCTTTTGGATAATTTGAGATAATTTGAGATAATTTGCTCGCTGTAGGCAAGAGAAAAATGCACAAAAAGACTTACATGGGCTGAATGGTCCGCTTCATTCTTTTGCAACCGTTTTCAGGACATTACTATAGTCGTGTAATATATAAGAACAAGACCTATCCATCAAGAGCAAAAATAGTTGCAGCATCCCTCTCTTCCAGCACTATCTGGTTAAAGCCGTCGCGCATTCAACAAGTTAATGGTGTATGAAGTATAAAATCTGATGCGACAATTTAGTGCGAGTAGTGCGTAGAACCATATTAAGCGTACAAACGTAATGCCGGCCTCTCCCAAATGTCTATTAGTGGATTAAGTCATCGTGATGAGGTAAATTAGCGTTGTAGGAATGTTAAATTTCCTAATATTAAACAACAGCTGCTGATTTAAACATCAGAAAGCTAAAATGAGGTGTCACATAAGTTTTAGCGCAGATAAAGCTAGTGTCATCAGCATACTGAACCCTAGCCACGAAAAGTAAAACTTGCTGTGCAGTCGATGTGGACTGTGCAAATTTCGAGAGGATGGTGACAGAGATGTACTGGGTCGCTTCCTAATGAATCCCTAATCTTCCGAACTTTACTCTACTCAGATCTCGAAATTGATGGATCCTGGCAATTTCGCCTACCAATTATTGCATTTGAAGCAGCAGTCATTAGTCGGAAACTCACATTACCTCGTCCGGATCTTGGCGATCCCTGAGTTATCTAAATTTATGCCAGAATAGGAACAAATGCAAACAAATGGGATCCTTGAGTAGTATCAGCTATTTTGTCCCACCGCATGCTTCGTGGATTTTTAAATGGCCGTCTGTCATCGTTTGGTCATAGAAGCGAAAAACAGAACTTGCGAGCCATGCATATATTTATTTCCTAGGAAGCGCTATAAAGTGGGTGTTTCTAAATTATGTAATATTATTAATAAAAAATGAAATCTTGTAGCCTGTCGATGTGCGAATTGGGAATGAGAAGTAGCTAAGCTGACAATTTTG
The DNA here is from genome assembly GCA_036345935.2 of Taenia hydatigena. Classification (NCBI taxonomy): domain Eukaryota; kingdom Metazoa; phylum Platyhelminthes; class Cestoda; order Cyclophyllidea; family Taeniidae; genus Taenia; species Taenia hydatigena. The sequence goes on from JADWOT020001403.1 coordinate 46,504, forward strand.
ACGTCGCATGCATTGCTGACTATGGAGAAATACACATTTGTCAAATCAATTTCTTTTGCATCCTTCCGTTCAGCCTTTGTCCACACATTTTATGATCTAGTGTCTCTACACGACCTTCCAACCCCTTCCCACGCAAAACGGTGAACATAAACGTCTAATAAGGTACATTGTGCTTTGACACTGCAACACGTTATGAAGCAGACCTCCGAGCCCACGGTCTTCGTCAACCATCGATTGACTATCTGTAAGACTGGTATGAACGAACTATTGGCATTTGTAGCACCAAGGGGCAGCATCCATCATGCATACTTTCACCTCAATGGAATCCGTGTCTGCTGTTGCCTTGAAGCTGCCTTTCGGTAGTGGTTGTTCTCAGCATGATAGGTGGGATGCGTTCTGCTGTTTGCCTGGCAGTTCGCTCATCTTTTTGAAGGTGTGAAGATGGTGCACGACGGAATCAACATTTACGTCTCAGCCGCAAATGCCCGTAGGGCTGCATTGCGGCTTTACTAATAGTCGCTTTGGGAGGGTCTACCAGGCTTGTGTTAACGCAGGCCGAGCTGAGTTATATAATAGCAATGTCCAAGTTGGCAGTATATTTGGTGACTCAGATTGACATAAATATGAACTATTGTGCATTTTTGACAATCATTCTACTAGGTGTAAAGCTCATGTCTATGTGGTTTATGCAGTCTACATCCAAGTGGAGATTATAACTCCTACTGGCGATTATTTTGAATAAGCTTCTTCAGACTGGATCTGTGTTTGGACGTGCACATTAATTTTCCGCTCTTATTCACCAACGCACAGGGTGGAATGGCAAAGTTGATTTAAACTCCAAAAAGTTGGCGGTGTACGCTTATGTGGGTTCGTATGTGCATATGCCGGTGATAGTGCCTTGATGTTTTGTTATAATTCTGACTAGGTTAATCTAGCACGAGCCTACGCAGGTTAACATTTTCATGAGCGTAGCGGGATAAAGGCATATTTTGAAGCTAAATTGGGAGGAGGCGAAGTAATTATCCACCCAGGCTCGGTTTTGCCTGCTGGCAAGGGGTCTTAACGACTACAGATTAACGGCATTGCTACACTGCAATAAATAATGCTGAGGAATTCTGTAGGCCCTACAAAGTATCTGGCCGTCTCGTCTGATTTTGAGCTTCATGAGGACATAAACAATGATGTGACTCTAATCTTTGCCATCCTTTTGTGCAACACACTACAAACGGCCGTATGACTGGCATCAGTAAACAAGACATGGCTAGTAAGGCGTTTACTTTGGTTGCCTAAACTTAAGACCTTGTATCACAATTTGTCCAACAGGCGAGGATAAGCATCCCATCATTGACCGCAAGGGTGCATATTCGTGGGTGCGTGTATGTGTGCATTTAACTTGCTTTCATGTTAGCAGTATGTGTGTCTGCTTTGTGCACTACCTGTGCATCACCTGAATACGCCTGGATGTAATGTTATATCAAATTGAGTAGGTATGCAATTGTATGTATGCGTGAATATTAACTATGTTGTTATAGCTGATTGCACATTAATGCGTGAATATTAAAGAGAAGGTGACGTTTACCTTGCATCGTGCATTTATATTGCATTCATGCTTAGTTGCATTCTGTATCATAAAAATACGAGTCTATTCATATGTGCTCGCGATGGTGATGCTGAAGTATGAACTAGTACACTGGTTGAAAGCAGAAGACAGGCATGGGTAGGAAACGGAAGGAAGATGCAGATACTGCTGAAACCTACGGGAGCATAGAGGTCACTTCCACATGTATAGGGTGCCCAACGAAGAAAAGCGTGAGCGCTTTTCCATCGTTCATCTACAAAACCAGTTCGTCCACAGGGGACCCGTTACACAAAGTGCTTGCAGCCCTATGACCTATAATTACGAAAATAAGAAGGTTGCATTTTGCTTCGTAACTATGGGAAGAAACAGTGTTGCGCATTTCAGGGTGCCTGCATTTGTCAGAACGAGCTGAATATGTGCTATCGGTCAAAGGGGGGACGGGAACACAAACATGGTTGCATATGATACAAGTAAAAAGGTCTTTAGAGAGTTCTTCATCAAACAGCACCATCTGTTGCACATGCTTATTGGATAATTGACGTCAAGATTAACCTTTCAAAACTGACGGTTCCGCGTTTTTTGAGTAACATCAGTACCGGTGGAGAGTCAGGGGCTCATGTGTTTTGCATCACTTTTCTACAGGCGCGTAATCGCGCGGATTGGCAGGATTACCTAGGTGCTATAGCCTTCATGCGTAAATGCTTCCCAAGTTATGTCCTTAGTCAACCAAATCTCTTCTTACACCGACCCAGCGCACCACCAATTCTGAGAGGACGGAGATGCTCTATTGGTTGCAGTGCCAAAGAGATCTAGTTTACCCTCCACAAAAGTTACCCTCCATCAAAATTATTGCTAAATAGAGTGTGATGGGAGGGAGACGTGTGCTGTGGTGTTGTGGATGCCTGACGATCCTAAAACATGCCCTACGGCAAGTTGGTCACAGCTACCTCTAACTATGGTACTTACTCTCATCTTTAGCTCCTCCGCATGCTATCAGAATCAACCTCTTTCACATCCCCATTATGCAGGTGTCCATGCAACCGATTTGACGGCAAGTGAATTGCATGCGTAAGTGATTGATTCTAGTTGTGAGCGTATCAAATGAATTAGTTGTGCGGCCTTGTCACACACCAAGCAATCTCTCCCATTCCTTCAATCTACAACAGGATTGACAAGGCGAACGGAAATCGGGACATTTTGTCCCCCACGGACATCGGATGACATCTAACTCTGTCCTGGATTGTAGGCGTATAGGTAAGTGCTCAGACTCCGTATTCCCCTCCGACCGTACTTTTGTTCATTTTTTACTGTTGTAATCTTTCTGCTGGTGTCTAAGTTCGACAAATAGCGCTTTGTGTGAATAATGCGGGTTCTCCAATCACTGCTTTTATGTGCGTTCATCTTGGGGGCACGGCGTCTGGATTTAACTCTAATCTACTACCTACAAATGCTCATCGGAAGGAGTGAATCCACACCTGACTAGGCTAGGCGATTTAATATCTCTGTGTTGTTCCATTGTATTTCCGAATTTCAAGAATACTGACAAAGGGAACGAATTGAGTAAGCATATGATTTGCAAGGACTTCTGAATTGGAGGAGCGGTAATGCTTCTGTCAGTGACGCAGGGGCCCACTGAGAACGCCTTCATGAGAGCTAATGCATGCATGCATTTTAACGCTATCGTGGTTATCTATGTAGCAAATTGTCCTGGCCCCAGGTGATGGCATGGAGGAATGTTGCACATGGTAAAATTAACCTAAAAGAGGGAAAGTATAGGCAGAAAACAATTTCAACATATACCTCGCTTTATGAGCCCTTTATCAGTTTGCCCTCTAGCACAACAGTGCTTTGATGGGAAAGTTTATTAGGTAGAAATAACTGGTGCAAGGGACCCGCAAAAGAAGCTTCTAAAACTTTGCCGGTGAGCAAAATTCTCGTTTGGGCAGAAATGTTTCCGCAAGTGACTCTCATAATTGACTTGGTTTTTATGATCAAGCAGTACATATCGCATACCTTAAGCAAATTGTATTTTGAATGACCCGTCCTGATCAAGCAAAAAAATGCGTGAAAAGAAATGGCTGTTCATGGTAGATGGGAGCACTTTACTCCAAACCCCAACGTTGTCGCATTTTCTTATGCATAACGATGCGATGGCTTTGGCTCTTCTAAAAACGACCAACTACATCTAACAAGCATCAGATATGCGTTCATGTGTCAACCAATTTGCGCCAAACTGTGGGTTGGTAGGCATGGATGCCACAAAATGTGGAGCTAATCCGTCACCTCCAGGCAAAGCATCGTTTAAAACCAATGCTATTTACAGCCCCACTTAACTCCGCAAGACTGGGTTCGTCTATCAAAATTCGTCAAACTCTTGTATACAAATGCGATCTCTTGATTTCACCTGGCCTCCAGCAGAGACAAGTAGGCGGCATCATCAGCACTGCCTCCAATGCTATTCTCAACTCGCGACAGCGTTTATGCTGCCTACTGATGAAATTTCGGTAAGATGTAGTTGTTCGGACTATTGGTAAAATGCAATGACAAAGTTGCATTTTGGCATTGCATATAAAGTACCCTCTCTCATGGTGCTCCAAGAGGCGCAGATTCTTTGCACTCAATTGCTAGTACAGGCTATATAACCAGCTGGTGTTACAGCTGATTTGAAATGATGCGTGCATTTCTTTCAAGAGACGCATAAAACGGAATTCACCTAGAAGAGCTGAAGAAGGGCGACAAAAACAAATCATTGGAAGCTACCTACATAGAAAAAGAACTTTATTTTGGCTGAATAACAAGTCTTAACCATCTCTGCGGTGGAATTTTATCTAGCACACCTTCGAGTCATGTTGGGTGAATAAGTCTTGGTCGCATTTTATGTCTGGACCTTGTCAAGGGAGCCTGCGGGCCACTTTACACCAATCACAGAATTTTAAAGTCTCAACAATGATTTAGCGATGCGGAGCAGATAGTTGTATTACAAGCATTACCTTCGCGTTCTTCACAGAACCTTTGATCTAAGGACGGAAAACTACGCCTGATGCTCTTAATTAATAATAATGCAAAAGTCGTATTTGGAATCAAAAGGATATCCCATCAGAAATCACTTGAATGTGTGTCAGGTGTTCAAAAGTGGTCTGTACGTTCATGGTGTACCTTGTCCTAGCAACTTACCGCAACCTGGAGACACGATGGCTACTTAATTTCTGCATTTATTGTCCATTAGGATGCAGCTGGTGAGATAGTTTGATTTAGCAAAATGAAAACAAAATTTGTTGCTAAGGGTGCTCTTCTTTAGGCTCTAATGGGTGGTAAAAGACTTTGTTTTGGTATCTACGCGCAAAGATTTGAAACCCATTGATGTTGTGGACAGGTGTCCAGTTTCGCGAATCATTCTTAAATTGTTCCTGTGCAATGGAAAAGGAAAATAGGTGCTTAGGCGAAGAGACGCAAAAAAATATTTGTAAGAAAATGTTATTTTGTTCAAATGCGAATCGCAGACAAATTGCCTGTGAGTAGGAGCAACTGCTAGCAGTATTTTCGCCAGCTGAGGACCGTTCGGAGTTAGCCATCTCGTTAGGTTGTTAATCGCCATAGCAACCATTTACACAGCGAGTGTTGGATGTGGAAAAATCGTCTATGTTTGACTTGAGAGATGTGCATAAGGGAAAGTAGGCTCTTTATAATCTTTAATTAATCATGGCTTTTGCATTTTTGCATCCACCAAAGAAAATTCAAAGGGAGTATATTAGTTTGTGTGGCTTTTGTAGTCAATAGAAACTTCCTGAAGTAATCTTAGCTAACTACAGACTTTAGTTGCATTTCTAAAAGCAAAATTCTCATCCAAGTCACTTTGCATTTGTTTTTATTTCAGCTACTGATGCCAAGAAAGAGTACTAGCTTTGTCTTTGATCTTGGAGAAGTGATACTTAAAGACTATGGAGGATGAACAGGGGTGGTGTCCGGCCCATTTTTGTGCTTTATAATCAAGAATAAGGCAGAAATCCACTTTAAATTCATTGGTCTTTGTATAATTTTGATATTAGCCAACTTCATTGCGAACAGACATGGTTTGGACTCGTCTATTCATTGTAAGGGTGTATTACTAGAGCCTAATCTGTAGTCTCGAAGCCTCGTTCAGCAGCTTTCTTCTGTCATTAGGGCGAAGATGAAATGTCTTAGTTAGCAAGCCTAAATTGCTAAACTTCAAATGCTCTAATCATTAAAACAGGAGAAGCAGGCTTGTCATTACCTAAAGCAAAAACAGTCTTTTGACGAATTTATTAACATTCCACTTATTTTAACTCACCGAAAGTCCAAAAAGTGCCACAGTCCACCTACGTAGGATGAGACAAAACCAACGTCAAAGACTTCCAGTTGATGAGACTATAAGAGAAGTCGTAGAAAACAGAAAATCTTTTTATTTATAAAGCCATTTTAAATTTTTCTGTCAACGAAAAGTGCTTTCTAGCAGTTACTTTTTCCTGTAGATATGGCACCAAAAATGTGCGCCAAAAATCTCTCACAAAGAAAACCTTAGAAATGTGTTGTTAATCATATAGCTACCACTAATGAGATGCTTTGTTTAGACATTCAAAATTAGTGCTCTACATTTAGAACGTCAGAAGACAAAGAAGAGGTGTGCGTTCTTCCTTCCTCACCACTGAATTGCTGTTCTTACAGAAAACCGTTTGCCCAAATGTCCTGATTTTTAAACACCAAGATGCAAGCTCTGCTGGCTGGGCAATATTTTTGGAAACTAGTTAGAATTCGTTACTTCACTCTTCACTTCCGAAAACGACAAGTAGCATGACTATGCAAATTTTATGCTCTGCTTTATAGCGTTTTGGCATTAGAGGAAGATCTGCCTCTGGTCTTGAACGGCGCGGTAAGCATTTCATCTTTGCGTAACATTAAATCGCAGTGCCATCAATGAGGTTTCGATAGTACAATTTAAAATCTGGAACTGGTTGTTACGACTTGACTTCGATGTTGCACAACTGGAGGTGCACTAGTCACCCATTCGCATCGATCCACAAGAAGAATAACTGGGAGGTACAAATACTGCAGAATGATGCCTAAACCATTCGCAGAAGTCTACTTCCTTCACGAACGTTAACAATCCATGTGCTGACATCTCATATTTACCAGAGCATTTAAAACGTAGCATCACTACTATTTACTACTTGTTTGAGGTAAATGCATTTTTGAGTACGCCTGCGCTACCATTATCCTGTGTTAAGATGGCATTAGAACTTGTAGGTTTCTAGAAGTTGGACACTTTTATAGCTTAAGTTTGTTGCATTCAGCACATTTTGAAAGGTGACACGTTCACATTCTTGGCAAGATCGAGGGAGACCAATGAGCACTTTATAACCGCAGCATTCCTGTAAATTCAACGCACTGGTGGCAACTCGCAGTAAAGTCAGCGGATTCGGGACCAAAGCTTTCCTATTCATGCTAGAATCCGCACTGTTCTGGATTCGCAGAAGTAGTTTCGTTGCTTTAAAGTATGCTTAATTAAAAAGAAGTTGGGTCAGGCTTTAAATAGTTGTGATGTTTTGAGGTAAATAAACGCTTTGGGAACATGGATATGCGGGAAGCATTGTGCTCAACCTCGGATTTGTCGATCCACGGGAAACAGGCCATATATGACACAACGAATTCTGCGATGGTAGTGCCATATTCCTAAGTGCTATGCTCCGTTGCCACCTAAAGCTAACAGTAACCGCAATGCTTACGTTCTTTATATGCGCTTTGTAGGCGAGAGGCGGAGGACAATTTAAGCCTGGTCGTTGGCACACGTGGTAGGTCTCCTAAGCCTGAGCCTCCTCAGTCGTTAGTACTTTAGCCCTGTCACTGCATATCTGTCCTGTGCTGGAATAAAGGTGGCTAGAAATATCCAACCTTCTCATGGAAAGGGTGGGAGGGACGAAGGGGAAAGGAAAGAACCGTCTGTAGCAACATCATCTGTTATTTTATTCGTGCAGTTGTATGCCATTGAAAATAGGGTCGTGGGTAATTTTAGTTGACATGAATTATAAGTTTTGAAGGCAACTTAGGATTAGTGAAGAAATTCGTCCTTCGCATCACTATTTCGCTTTAATTTCATTGCCTAGAATTTTCGCATCAATTATGCAATTTGCCACATTACTTGGTGTGGTCTGCAAAAAAACACAAAGCAGTGAGTATTATCAGTGATTCACAAAAAATGAAACTTATTCACTAGAGCAAAAATACAATTGTTAAGTCAAATGAACCGAATACCACAACGGCAAAGTCAAACGAACATGAGCAATTTGGTTTAATTAAGGGGTTAGTTAAATGCCTTATTAAGTTTTTTTCGTTATAAATGGATGTGGTTCTAACTACTAACGGCAATTAAAGGCCGGTTTTGGCCTTACTTCTGAGGTTCTCATGTTCGTCACTATTAGCCGATTCTGCCTGTCTTTTCTCCCTTCCTCTGACTAATTTTCGTCTGTTTAGGGAATCCTCTTATCTGTGATGTAAAAAAGTGCACTTGCTAATGTTCCAGAAGTTGAGATGATGGAAATGCAGACTTCATTCTTAAAGCCGATAGCAAAATAATATATTTTTCCTAATTGAACGCCATTAACTCGGATGAACAACAAAGTTTGCTTGCTGTGCTTCGGTGCTTGGACCATTCAGTGCCATCCAGTGTAATCAAGAAATGGTGGCGGCAAGATACTTGACTCCAATGTCGGCAAATTATGCGCAGCCGTAATGCTGTGACCTGAGCCGGTCTCAGCTTTAGTCGCAAGGTGGGAACGCTATCGCCTACTTATAGTGCACGACTGGCAAGCTTTGATGCGGAATAGTACCGAGTTGCGATGTTGTGGAAGGTTCAAAGAAAGCGCAACTTTTGGAAGGTTGTCAAACCCCAAAACAACAATGCGACTGCTGTCCACTTTCAAGCTAATGAGCATTCCATTGTTAAAGCCTCATATATCAGCGAAATTTAGCGCATTAAAATGTGTACGAATATATTTCGCTCTAAGCTCATATAAAGGGGGCATACTAGAAAATTATAACATAGCACCGGCATCCCTCATACTGCTCAATGTAGGCAATCCGAAAGGTGGAAGACTGGACCCGATTGAGGAGGGTACGGAAGTCGCTCAGTGTTAAATTCTCAATGCGAATAGCAGGGTATTGCTGCGAATTATAACCGCTACATCCGTAGAGGAGAGCACGGACTTCATTTAGGTCAGCCTGATCCCATGTTTCGCTTTCGAATTCTAGATACGTTTGACCGGCCATTGTGTGATCGCGTCCCAGGTGAATGCGAATTTCGCGCGAATCTCTTGAGTTCACTAAAAGAAATAATAGCTTACATGCACAGAACACCGCTCAGTCTATTTAACATCGATGAACTCGAAGAACTAAAACAATTGCTTCCAAATTCCTCCCAAAGAGAATTGCTTAGAACTAATTTTATGCCTTTTTGAAATCGTGGAATAATTAAATTGTGAACGGAAATCGGAACTGCCAATAAATTCCATTGCTCGCAAGTGTTTTTAGTATTTGTAGAGCACCGATCCGCTTTCGTGGCACAACGCTCTACCCGCAACACAGACGCTGAGAACAAACCTTCCTCATCCAACTACGCATCATGGCGAGTGCTTGAATCTGCGCGCTCAGCCCCTTGGATGGAAGCGTCAAGCTTCGCGTTAGTGTGGGTGAGCGTAGTGTATATGGAGTGGCTTGAAAATTGACAACTTTACAGCTTTAGAACTGTTTACGCAAAGCTCAATGCCTCATTTTAAACACAACGAATCTGAGTTACTCAAATATGATCGTAATACTTATGTTCTTTAGCTGTGTTTGTAGGCAAGAGGCGGGAGGACAATTTTAATCAGATCGCGGACCATTGGAATTGCACTCCAGAGCCCGAGACACCTTCGTCCTACCTTATAGGAGTATAAGTGTCTGGAGGCAACCAACTTTCTCCTTTAGTAAGGGTGGAAGAAGGGAGGAGGAGGAAAGAGAAGAACGATCTACAATGTCATATATATTCCCATTGATGTGTGTGTTAAGCTAAATTAAACGTGTAAATTAGGTGCGTCATTCTATGCGCCCCATGACACCGAAATGGAAATATCTGCTTGCATCTAAAAATTGTGAAGCACGCTCTAATACTTAATTCTTTAAATGCGCTTTGTAGGCCAGAGGCGGGAAGTAAATTTGAACCACGGGACAGAGCAAAGTGGAGACTCCTTGGAGCGTGACGGACCCTCGGCCTGAGCCCCCATTCGTCGCCTAGCTGTATTTATTACCCATATACATTAAAGATGTCTAAACGTACTCAAACTTCTACTGACAAGGGTAACCAGGAGGGAGAGGAGGAACCCTCTACACACGCTCTCCCTGAAAAATTTTCTGCTTTGGATTTGGAGTCAAATTTCTGCAAATGGTGCAGGCGACCGTACTCAAATTTGCTCACCGTGCTGATCCAAGTGACGTGCGTTTGCACGTGTAACTGTTACATTCACCCTTACTTTGTAGCAATGGTATCTGCAATTTTACCAAAATTTCAGCATATCTGAGAATTTCGAGATTTACATGAGCGTGGTATTTGGACTCGTCTATTTGCAAAATATTGTTGTAGCCCTTTAAAATACACTGACACTTGCAAATTCTTCCCAATTCATATCACATGACTAGCTGTAAAAGGCAAAGATGATTTGCGACTATGAGCGCTTAAGGGAGAAGGACAGCTAATTGCTGCCGCTCGACACAAATGTGCTTGTTCATGCACTGAGAGTAAGTCGAGTTTTTCGTCTGGAAACCAAGATTCTTCCAAAACACTACCATTGAATGCGATAAGTTAATGATGCACTGGTGCTTAGTGGAATGGAATCCTACATTTGATCGGTGGATACATGTGGCATCACCTTGGGTCATAGCGGGAGCAGAATATCTGATAATATTTAGGTTCCGATGATACAGTCCTCAACGCTCAAGCTAGGTTGGTGTCTTGTAGATCACACGATGAGTGTACCAAAACAACAGACGGTCGTGTAAATATAATGAGCTACGTTGCAACCACTCAAATGGTTGTTTCAGTTTCATTGGGCTTCATTGAGGGACCCAGATCTTGTAGGTTCACTTATACCTGTTAATAATTGAGTAAGCTCCACACATATTTGTCATCATTGTTATTTTTGTTGTAGCCAATGCCAGCGTATTGATGTCTGGTAGCTGCAGATGCAAGTAAATAATGCAATGGTCCTGTGCGAAGAAGTTCTGAAGACTTATCTCGGGATCGGTTAACCATTGTTGCATAATTTATATCTGAACTAATTCAATTCATCTGCTCTCATTCGACCCCACTTTCGTCTGCCTTCATTGATGGAAGGAAAGTGCTGATGCACTCCTATTCTGCACCACAGGCGATGTATTGTTAAGGTGGTTTAATTTAGAGTGGCCTTGGCAGGTGCATAAATGGATGTCGCGGAACATTCAATCCTTTGCTTCGCATCACTTGGTCAGTTGTAGGCTTAATTCATTTGACGAAGGGGTTGTGAATGTAACTGTGAACATGAGGCGAAATTCTAACAAAACTTTATTATTATTAATGGAAAAAATCAACAAATGGGGTTTCGTGCATCCCAATCTGACCAAGAAAAGGTGGATACATATTATTGTTACACTTTGGCTGTCTTGCACAAAAGGACAAAAGCTAAGCTTACGAGATGAGGTAATGTGCAGGAGGAAGTTTCACCAGACTACAGACTACAAACAACAAAACTTTCGATACGACTAAATGTGAATGGCCACCTCAAGCAGTACCTTAAAAACGAAGCAAGAAGAGGAATTATGAACCTTAAATATGCTGAGGAGTTAAGTTAAAGCCGGCAACATGATGGCTACAGTCCAGTCTTGCCTACATCATCAAAAGTGCAATTGTGTTTGAGGGTTGAGTTTTAAGTACAAGTGAGCAGTAAGCCATAAACAAATGGATGAGAGGCAAGCAGACCCCATCAAAATTTGCTCAGGAATAATGACTTAAAAGAAAGTGATGGAATTAAGTTGTACTTGGCGGAGGCTCTCGCGGCGAGAGTGGCAAAAGAGAGGCTAAAGAAGGCGCGATCCTGGGGTCGACAATTTGCAATGAACGAAGGGTAAACGCACGCGGGCACCTTCACCTATGCGCTAGACGGATAGAGTAAACGGAGCATGGTGAGGCACAATGCAGGCGTTGGTGCTTAATAATTATAAAGTGTTGGCTTAATGTTATCCAAGTGACAGAAGTTGGTAGTGTCGGAGTTTAGAATGTTATCAAGGAGTAGAACACATCGTTGATTGCTGGAGCTGGATTCGGTCAGATTTGCAGTTCTGCAGTCAGTCGAAGTGTCTGAACCAGATCCAAATTTGTTCAAGATAGTTTGCATGTAATTGATGAGGTGAACTTGCCTAAAATCCGCAATCTTAAAGCTAAAGCTCCTGACTTGATAAAAAATAGTCTCGATCAGACTAACATCGCAGCACATAGCGTTCTCACCTCTCCCGACTTAGTCGTAGTCTCCACCACGCACTGCTCGAACTGGAATCAATCTCGTCGGGAGAGGGTGGGTAAATCAACTGCTACGCATGTGCGATTTCAGTGTACTCATTAACTTGGTTTGAAACGCTAAACACGTCTTTGAACCTGCATTCCAACAACTGACCACGTACCTCGTGTCTGATGCACGCCCATAACTGTGCGGCAGTAGAAGCTTTCTTGAATCTTTGCAATGTCTGCAGTTGGCTGTCATCATGCGGATGTCTCCTCCCTATGCTTCCCCATCGTTTTTAATAACAGGTGGATAAGTGCAGCTGATATCAGCGTGCAAATCCACAGACGAGCAGAACAAGTAACAGTGGTCATTAGGCTTCAGGAGGTGATCTTAATCTTAAAGGCATTTTGTAAAATGTAACCGTTAGAAAGCCGAAAATGCAGCAAAGTACAACCGTTTCCAGCCGTTTGTCCAATTTTAACTGCCTCAATCCAAGGTAGTGGATGTGTCAGTGAGGTTCCCCAACACGAGACACTCAACTATCACCGAAAGTGGTTTGAAGTAGCTCTCAAAGACGGCCACATGTCAGCACGGTGTGTCCAACTACACCATTCTCAGTCTCTTCTGGAAACGAATAATTAGCACAATCGAAATTATCATCGAAATCATAATCACTGTTCGGAATGCTACAACTTGGTGTCCTTCAACAGCTAGAAGCATCTTTAACCAAAATAACCCTATGCTAATGCTTCTAGAAAATGAGTTAAATTCCAATATGTTTCGGATACAAAAAGTAGCCATTTTTGCCCAAAAAGTTGTTCTTCAATCCACCCATCTGTGGTGAGGCTATTTTCGCATTAACAGGATGTCGCGAGTAGCTCCGCGAAACCTGAAATCAGGATGGCGTCTGACTCTTGTGGTGTATTGCTAGGAATAGAATTTCCTTCGAGTCGAAAATAATTTTTAAAGTTTAGTTGTGCTGGTAATGTCTTAACAGCAATCTTTTCTTCCAACTGCCTCACTTTTGCATTCCGATTCATAATTTATATTCCACTGCTTGTGCCAATTATGTCCGTCTGCAGAAAGGTCTGGCAGTAAAGATTCTCTTATCGACTTTAAGTCTTTCAAGGAACATCCGCACTTTAGCAAGGTTAGCTGATCAAGCAAAAGGCGAATAATGCTTTCGAAAGATGTTCTTTAAACGGTCTTTCCTCTGACGCTGCTTTATTCCATCAGCGTCTCTTTCCTCCCATCGCTTGAATCCTCGTTTACCTAAAATCTTTGAAATTTGCCTTTTTTGTTAGAGATTACCAAACCATGTTTGCTTTCGCAGAGTTTTATGGCCTTTGGCAGAACCATTCTAGTCTTCGACTGCCTCTGCATTCCGAGGTACATAATTCGATTCTGAAGGCATACTATCGTAAAGTAAACGCCTTAGCCTCTACCTTATTTGCCTGCTGGACGCAACGTTTGTAGCCTTGGTATCCATGAGGTAGAGGAAGTTACTATCAGTTAAATTATCTTACGCAATATTGACTGAACGTGTGGTATTGCTGCTAGTTTGAACCATGAAAAATGTGGGCTTGTTTTCACGGTCGCTTCATCAGTTCTCTTCACCAAACTCTTTTGCAAGTTTGTAAAAGTACGACACCAGCTTATGTAATGCAAACTTCAGCACCTTACACTTGACGACGGTGCTTCTAATCAACAGAGGGACACGCACAACTCGATGTGGTTAAGGCTTATTTGGCACATAATAAGCCAACATCGAAGTAATTGAGGCTGCAAAGCAGAGGCCAATCCGATTACACTGCGAAATGAAGGCAAAAAACGATCCGGTATGTTGCGATGGAAATGTTGACACTGTTTTTTACGTAAGCACAAACGAGACCTAACTGGAAACAGAAGTCTGTTGTCATTTACAAATACGAAATGAATAAATAATCTGCAAAGACATTTGGGTGATATTGTAGAGGATGAATTTGCACTCACCCCTCAGCTTTATTCACACTAGCATAGAAACACTGAGACCTCACTGAATCGATTGATGTGAAGTTATTGACCGGTTCCTTTGACGCACAGAGGAGCTGGGTGCCTATTGGTCTCGTCTTTTGTCGTGCCATCAAGGCAGAACTACAATCTGCAAAGAAACAAGTGATCTCGAACTTCAGATGTGAAGATGTGCCCCCCAGCGACTGCTCTATGACCGCCACACCACAGGTTCGGTTTAGGTAACTGCCTCCATTCTAATACACTTTTATTGTCTTTTTTTCGCCTGCATTTATCTTAATTAATGCATCTGCGGCACGAGCCAGGATGACCGATCGTCCCTGCCTATTGAGTGACACGAGCCATTTGCACGTGACGAAATGGAGCAATTGCCCATTTTAAGTCACAGCATCTACTGCTATCTTTAACCAGACAAGATTTTGCTAGAAGGGTTCAAGAAAAACACAAAATCAATTTTTCTAATGATACTAGCTGCTCAGGAGCTAAAATTCTTGCAAATACTTATCTGCCTTCATAACGAAAAGATACACAACAGACAATCAGTTGCTACAGATTGACGCCTCTGAAATTATTCAGTTACCTAGGCTTACAACCAGGCTGTCTCCTCTGGCTAGCTGCAAACGACCTAGAAACTCACTGAGATCCTTCTTGTACACTTCTTTGTGTTTTAGAATGGACATTAGGCTAGGCGGTCAGTATGATCTTTACCATGTATACACATGCCTAAATCGCAATCGCTCCTCCCAGTTTCACCATCTGCAGTCGGTGATGCAAAGGGCACAGGAAAGATCCGCTTCACATTTACCATCTCAGGCAAGCCTCCTTCCTCCACTACTGCACACTATTTTCCCGATATATCTACACCAAAACATTGGCACCGGTCTACAAATTGAATTCGTTACCCAAGCACTCTCGTCCGCGTCGAGCATCTGCCTCGTCTATGCTATGGGTATGGAGGCATGCAATATGCCTCTGTATCCATATCACTAAGCAAGAAAAACAGTTCTCAATGCCAAATTTGCAATTTCAGAAATTGGTGGGACGCTACAGTGCAGAATCAAAACCACCTATCAAAGGGCTAATTGTTTCTGTCAAATGATGTTCAGGCAACATGTTAAAGTGCGATCAGTAAATGCAGTCCTTTACAGGCAAAGCTGGCGCTAGATCAATGAAAATATGCTTTGCTTGATGCGTATTGTACAGTCAGGCATTTTTTGAACACGTCTTTCTGCCAACTCAAACCTGTTGATTTTGTGGTCCTGCTGAAAAGCAATGAGTAGAGGCGGTCAAAGGGGAGGTGAACCGCAAAATTGATTTGCCTGCAGAACAGATTTTAAAGACAGTGCACCATTGCATTCGCTAGTCATTTCACGATCCACATCGACCATAAAAAATTTACAGGAAGCAGTACAAGATTTGAATGCTAACAAGGCGGATTACGTTCCAGCGATTTAGTTCCTTATAATATGGAGTGAAACTTTTGTGTCAAGGATGGTCTGTTTAATTTTTCTAGAGTTCCACGGAGGAAGGTCAACGTTCCGGTTGTGCTAATTAGCAAGATTTCATAGTGCAGCAAGCTTCTGCCTCACTGGCACAGCCGTGGTAGTGCGGCGAGGGAGGCGTCCGCCCTCACAAAGTAATTTATGTGATGCATTATGCGTGCGATCTAAAGCGATTTAGGTTTAATACCTTAAAACCAATCCAACAAGAATAAAATTTATTGCATGTGAGCGATTCCAATTTTCACTTTTTCCGAACACATCAAAATTTGGTAAATGAACCAACCCTTGTATGACGCCTGCCACTGCGCTAGAACCTCAATCATGGGGACTCGAAGGACTATACATCAACTTTAACATTCAGCCGGTGGCCGTCCATTTTTGCCTTTCATGCTGACTAACAAAAATAGGAAGCACCTGGAAGGTGATGAAGACGGCAGAGGAGTGCAATGCAATCCTAATTAGGACGACCAGTGTAGAATGAATGCTCTCCACTGCTATAACCATAAAAGGATAACTGAAATCGGTCGTAGGTAAGCTCATAAATTTTGCCATGATTAAAGCATCTTGCTGCGGTAAATTGCCAACCACAACACTCGGTAGCCTTGATACCGCCCTTATATCGACAGTACATTGTAAAACGCGCGGTTATTGAAGATTCGTGAGCGCGCAGGCTGAAGTAATTTGGGATTGGGAGATAGAGCATCTCACTTTTATTGCTGCCTAACCCATTTCCAATAATATTTATTTATTCCTAATTTTTTCTGCAAATCATTATCAAGGTAGGGATGGTGACAAAGAAGAAGAACCAACCTGATTGGCAATCAAATCCCTACTCACCGACCCAATGCTAGTCATCTGCCTGTGCACAGAGTACTGAATTATTAACATGCAGTGCAACAGAAGTGCACAAAGAGATGGCAGGGCGTGACGCCGTAGCACTCAATGGTGTATTCCGTATTGCACGAGCGAAGACCAGAAGTCATCCTCAAATTTCACCTTTCAGTCGATGCGTTAGAGGTAAAATCAAAAGAAACCAAGCAAACATTCCAATCCCATGTTCCATTTTCATTCTTACAACAGCATTAGCTTCGTAACCCACGATTCATAAACGGTCACCTGTACCGTAATCTAGACCCGACGTTAGCGCACTCACTCTCCTTTATCAAAACCAACCAGTATTAATGTATATAGAGGTTGCGGTAATTGAAATTTCCAAATTAAATTTCGCAAATTACCCGCTTTTGTGCCTTTTAGAATAAACAAACATTCGTACTTGCAGAATCCATTGCTCTAAGACCCTAGAGTCTTCAGCCTATAAAGAAAGACTTACTTATTGCATGAATGTTTATCATGTGCAAAGAGAGTTAGCTTCGCTTTCACACACGCACACATTCTTGAGCATCGTCTAAGGAAGGAGAGTGAGTGTCGCGCCACAGCACAATTGCTTTGGTGTTAGGCATTATGCGTTGGCTGATATTTAAAAGAACAATGAGACAGTGCTGTCGGTGTACAAAGATGTGTGGAACTAATGCCTGGCAGAATATCTTTGCTGTTTAGCTGGCTTGCAAGCCTAGACTAAAATGCATATGAGTCCATATCAGAAGCGTTGCCATCTATTCTCTGCTCTGTTCTCGAGGCAGCTAAAGGATAATCATTGTTTCCGCTGTTGTTGCTCTTGATATAGCTTCGGCACTCCAAAGAGTATAGTCAGCAGAATAGATAAATCCACAGCGTACACCGAGGAAGGAGGAAATGACATGAGTGCTGCCGTTATATCGAATACTCACAGAGTGGCGCAACATTCATAAGGGTGAGGATATGACCATTGCCATAGTCCTTCCCATTACGCATCACGGGATGGGCAAAAAGACCAAAGCTCTGCTGAATGCCCATAAACATTGCAGCACTATTGTTAGCTATCACAAGCTGATAAACCCCGCATGTCACACATGTGTGACTTATGAACTCGAGTGAGGCAATCAGGGCATGACATATAATGCTGGTAGGGTTGACACCAATCACAAATTGCGATAAGGGCGAATATATAAAAATTTGACACAATTGCACTTTTAATGATGCAGACACGACTGGACTGCAACCATCATGTTGTCTGCCTTAACTCCTCAGCATATTTAAGGTTCATAATTCCTCTTCTTGCTTCGTTTTTAAGGTACTGCTTGAGGTGGCCATTCACATTTAGTCGTATCGAAAGTTTTGTTGTTTGTAGTCTGTAGTCTGGTGAAACTTCCTCCTGCACGTTACCTCATCTCGTAAGCTTAGCTTTTGTCCTTTTGTGCAAGACAGCCAAAGTGTAACAATAATATGTATCCACCTTTTCTTGGTCAGATTGGGATGCACGAAACCCCATTTGTTGATTTTTTTTCCATTAATAATAATAAAGTTTGTTAGAATTTCGCCTCATGTTCACAGTTACATTCACAACCCCTTCGTCAAATGAATTAAGCCTACAACTGACCAAGTGATGCGAAGCAAAGGATTGAATGTTCCGCGACATCCATTTATGCACCTGCCAAGGCCACTCCAAATTAAACCACCTTAACAATACATCGCCTGTGGTGCAGAATAGGAGTGCATCAGCACTTTCCTTCCATCAATGAAGGCAGACGAAAGTGTGGTCGAATGAGAGCAGATGAATTGAATTAGTTCAGATATAAATTATGCAACAATGGTTAACCGATCCCGAGATAAGTCTTCAGAACTTCTTCGCACAGGACCATTGCATTATTTACTTGCATCTGCAGCTACCAGACATCAATACGCTGGCATTGGCTACAACAAAAATAACAATGATGACAAATATGTGTGGAGCTTACTCAATTACTAACAGGTATAAGTGAACCTACAAGATCTGGGTCCCTCAATGAAGCCCAATGAAACTGAAACAACCATTTGAATGGCTGTGTTGGTATACTCATCATGTGATCTACAAGACACCAACCTAGCTTGATAATTAAGGACTGCATCTTCGGAACCCATACACTGTTAGATATTCTGCTTTGCCTATCACCCAAGGTGATACCTTATGTATCAATCGGTCCAGTATAGGATTCCATTCCGGTAAGCAGCAGTGCATCATTAACTTATCGCAATCAATGGTAGTGTTTTGGAAGAATCTTGATTTCCAGACGAAGAACTTGACTTACCCTCAGTGCATGAACAAGCACATTTGTGTCTAGCGGCAGCAATTAGCTGTCCTGCTCTTTAACATGCTCACAGTCGCAAATTACCGTTGCCTTTTTACAGCTAGCCGTCTGATATGAATTGGGAAGAATCTGCAAGTGTCAGTGCATATTAAAGGGCTACAATAATGTCCTACAAATAAGCCGGTCCGAACCTTACGCTTTTGTAAGTCTCAAAATTCTAGGATATGCTGAAATATTGGTAAAATTGCAAATATTATTGCTATAAAGTAAGGGTGAGTGTGCTTACTTTGCAAAATGTAGTAGTCACACGTGCAAACGCACGTCACTTGGATCAGCACAATGTGCGAATTTGAGGACTGTCGCTTGCGTCATTTGCAGAAATTTGACTCCAAATCCAAAGCAGAAAATTTTTCAGGGAGAGCGTGCTTCACAATTTTTAGATGCAAGCAGATATTTCCATTTCGGTGTCATGGGGCGCATAGAGTGACGCATCCGATTTGCACGACTAATTTAGGTTAGCACGCACGTCATCGAGACTATGCATACCATTGTAGATCGTTCTTCTCTTTCCTCCTCTTCCCTTCTTCCACCCTTACTAAAGGAGAAAGTTGGTTGCCTCCAGACACTTATACTCCTATAAGGTAGGACGAAGGTGTCTCGGGCTCTGGAGTGCAATTCCATTGGTCCGCGATCTGATTAAAATTGTCCTCCCGCCTCTTGCCTACAAACACAGCTAAAGAACATAAGTATTACGATCATATTTGAGTAACTCAGATTCGTTGTATTTAAAATGAGGCATTGAGCTTTGCGTAAACAGTTCTAAAGCTGTAAAGTTGTCAATTTTCAAGCCACTCCATATACACTACGCTCACCCACACTAACGCGAAGCTTGACGCTTCCATCCAAGGGGCTGAGCGCGCAGATTCAAGCACTCGCCATGATGCGTAGTTGGATGAGGAAGGTTTGTTCTCAGCGTCTGTGTTGCGGGTAGAGCGTTGTGCCACGAAAGCGGATCGGTGCTCTACAAATACTAAAAACACTTGCGAGCAATGGAATTTATTAGAAGTTCCGATTTCCGTTCACAATTCAATTATTCCGCAAAATTCAAACGGATATAAAATTAGTTCTAAGAGATTTTTCGTTTAAAACAATTCGTATTTAGCCATTCAGTTATATCTTGAAGCAATTGCTTTGGTCCTTCGAGTTCATCGATGCCAAATAGACTGAGTGGTGTTCTGTGTATGTGAGCAAAAATAATAATGATGACAGATATGTGTAGGACAAACTCACTTGTGAACTAGAATAAGTAAACCTACAAGATCTGGGTCCCTCATTAAACCCAATGAAACTGCAACAACCATTTCAATGGGTTTATCATGATCCATTATATTTACATGATCGTCTATTGTGTTGGCACGCTCATCATGTGACCTACAAGACACCAACCTAGCTTGAGCGTTGAGGACTGTATCATCGCAACCTAAACATTATTAGATGTTCTGCTTCCACCATCACCCGAGGTGATGCAACTTCTTTTTAGCCAAGCATACTTTAAGGCAATAGAACTACTTCTGCGAATCCAGAAGGGACCGAATTTTAGAGTGAATAGGAAAGCTTTGGTCTCGAATTCGCTGATTTTAATGCGAGTTGACACCAGTGCGTTGAATTTACAAGAATGCTGTGGTTATAACGAGCTCATAAGTCCCCTTCCATCATGCCAAGAATGTTAATTATGTCACCTTTCAAAATGTGTAATATGCAAAGAACCCAAATTATAAAACTGTCCAATTCCTATAAACCTGCAAGGTCTAATGCCATTTTAACACAAGACAATAGTAAATGCAAAACTTTGGAGGCTTCTGAATGCCCTAATTGTTTCATTAATTTTGAAGCAGATTTAGCAACCACTAGGTGACTATCGAAGGGCAGAGCTGAGTAAACTGCTTTTATGCACGGTCATGTGGCAAAATTAAGCCGTGCTATGATGGATTGTGTTAAGTAATGCAGATGAATGATTTAAAGTGCAGAATACCTCCAGCATTCATAATGATGTGCATCTAAGTTTTGCATGCCTTACAATGTGATGGCATTGTAATTGGTGCTGACATCGATTAAGCACTTATGTTTAGCAAATCAAAAAATGCAACTAAGGAAAACAGAATAGCTCTTTTGCTGACGATGGTTGAGAAACGCTAAGTGAACGCAAAGATATGAAGAGTAAGAGGCAACTCTTATAAGAATCCAGCTTGTCACCGACACTATATGTGGCTCTCACGCCCTTGACTGCATTATAACGGCTTCCAGGCTTCTGCTTAGCCAAAGTGGCAAAGATCACTGCAACTTCAAGTGATCTGCTTTCCAATGCTACCAGCCTTCTCGTTTTGGCAATTGCAAATCTCGCGACTTCGTCATACAACCTAAAAGCGAGTAGATTGTCACGTAACTATTTAAATACAGGGGAGCAGAATCATGTTAGATTTGTCGAAATCTACAGCTTTCAAGCTAAGTCAGTTCAGAGCAATAACTTTAACCCAGGAACAGTCATCAGAACGTAAACTGCTTAAACCGAGGCTACGAATTGGGGCCGAGTGGAGATTGCCGACCATGACAGAGTGCGAGTGCAACAGGCGTGGCACTTGACAAATTTCGAAAATCTTATACAGCTTACCGTGCATCCATAAGGACTCTAAATGCCTGGTTTAGCTCTGTCATCTCATTTGACAAATTTTTAGCCCCCGAGCAGTTCCACCCGGTTCGGGTGTGATGGAGACGCCCCTGAAGACAGAGTGCAACAAGTGGGTGTGAGAATGCTCTCAATTAACTTAAGTCGCCTCCTCACAATTTCTCTGATCTCCTCGCCTTTTCAAATGCAATGCAAGTCAGTGTGCTCTGGACTGTACAATCACATTAAGTGAAATGGTAAATAATTGGAGTAGACGACAAGCCATGGAGCAGACACAGGGAAAAAGCTGTCATCAAAGTTTTGGGGCAAAATCTGCAAGAGACACTAAGTCCACCGGGTTTACTTTGGGCTTTCGTCCATTCTCGCGTCTATTCAGCAAAGCAAGTTGCACGATATAGCGTTTAAACTTCTTCTCCTTCTTTGGCACGGGCAAAATTGCCTCAAATTTCACTTTTAGTTCCCTTGCACATTAAGTTATTGACGTGGCAAAGAGCGTGTATTACTGTATGTTGAACTGTTGTATCTCTAGCGATTGTGATTCCAAACTTATCTGTTCCCTTCATTTTGGAGAATGCGTTATTCATATTGTTGAAATCCAAGTAGTTTTGGGTGCACAATTTTTGCACCCCCATCTGTATAATTTAAGAATCAGGGGCAATTCGCTTTAACAAAACACTTTGTTTCATGTTGTTGGGAAGCCCTCTAATGCTTTAATGAAAGTGGCAGGTGATGATCCGGTCTTAGGCAAAAAATGTGAGACTTTAAGGTTCTAAAGATCAACTTTACGCCGTGACAAACTAGGGACTTCTTAGGGACACGTTGATCATCAGTGATAGCATATTAGGATAGTTTTACTCATTTGGCCTGGAAGCTTATATATTAGGCAAACGCTACAACGCAGAAGCTTCGAGGCAATTTTAACAGCTTACACATGAGCATGTCAGTGGAGTCGATCTGCCATTAATCCCGCTTAATGAACATACTAACAGGCAGCACGTTAAGATGGTTTAATGGCACGCCAAAACTTTTGCCAATATCATCATGCCTATCAAGAAGCCGAAACGAAATGTGTCTGCTAACAAATTATGCACTATCAGATTATGGGTAAGTCGTTCATAGCATTGGAGGTGGAAAACGGACTAGAGGATATCAGTGACCAGGCGATGCGTCCTCTGGTTCTTTGGCGGGAAGCAGCTGCTCGAGAAATGTGGGCATCATCCGCGCAGACAAAAACACTCTACTTTACAATCTCAGCTGCACTCATTTCAAAGTATTGACACGACGTGCAATTTTGAAGTCCATCGCGCTCATTGAGACGGGAGCAGTGCGAGCCAGCACAGCCATTTCGTCCTTGAGTGGTGTTGCCTTCTTAAACTTGTAGTCCACTGTTTTATGCAGCATTAAGTTTTGCCGTAAAGTCCACATATTCTCATTTTATAATTGCACCGGAACTTTCTTTTCACTTTTCTTTTTTGTGCATTCTTCCTAAAACTAAGTGTATAGCGCCTACAATATATTACCGGTTCAAATAAACAGTATTTGGCTTGCCTTCGTCATTCCAAAAGGGTACCCATTTTAAGGTTTTTGTCTGGGCAATCACAAATTATTTTACCATTTCTGGCACTTAAATTAGAATCAGAGGCTCATTTTTAACAAAAGCGGTTCTAGCTCTCTCAACCGCCGTCATCATCACGGACAATTAGTGCAATCCCATAAGAACTGCAAATGAAGTAACCTTTTTAATGAAATCTTGCGCCAATCAACTAATGAAATTTGTACGCACAAAATCTTGGCTCGATCAAGTGCCACACTCCAGCATATAGCGGGCAATGCACTAAGAGTTGCTTCATAAGTGTCGCACATCCGTCTCGACCGTCCATCAAGAGATTCGACCAAATAAGCGGCAAATCAATGCTATCTAATTTAAAATGATTTGCCCTAAAGATAACTGCTTTTCTTTTATCGTTTGGTCAAGGATAGAAACAAAATTGTTTAACTAGTGATGCCGCGCTAGGCCGAGGTGTCTCATCACTCATAATGTATGGAGACAATTCTAGGTCACGTTCGTGTTCTTCCAAGCAAATTAAAATTTCATGTGAAGAGTAAAAAAGGACGGCAATTAAAGTCGAGTTTGTTACTTAATGTGTTAGCATCCATAATCACGGTGAAGAATGGAGCTTTCTCGGCAGCTACACTTGAGGTTGGGAGACTGTTTGGACCGGTCCTGTTGGTGGTTAAAGCGCTCCTGTCCGACCGAAAGAAGTGCTCCACTAGCTAAGGTAGGCAACCACTTCTTACCCAAGACATTTCTTTCAATTATGGTTGCAGGTAAAGGGACACACAGTGTTGCTAAAACACTTTATTTAGATGCAGTATTTTGTCACGTTGCACTCACCATTATTGACCACATCGCGAGGATTAACAGATTTTTAAGATTGCGAGCGATTCTTTGATAATGATATCATTATAGCCAACTATGGAGGTCTCAACCACCCCAACCTGGCGAAAGGCTTTTTGATACAAATTTGTAGGGTCCAAGTGGCAAGATTGCAAATCGATAAAATGGGCGAGGACTACCCAACAAATCTTGCATATTTACTTTTCAAATTTATCTCTCCTAAACACGTGGAAGATAAATTGTTGTTAACTTCATTACTGAACGCTAATTAAAGTAGCAAGTTACTCATGGAGGTGCAGCGCATAGTTTATCGCTTCTCACTCCTTATAAACCCAAACTTATGCGCTTGATTTCCTCCAAGGACAACTTGTGCTTTGTCCGATAAATGCAAAAGCGCTTGAAGCATGGTTACGATGCGTCCAAAATAAAATCAACACTTATGTGTTTTACGATTAACGTAAGTTAAGCAGACTCACTTTTGCTAAAAATATTGGAAGAAAACCTAGTACTTCTAAGCTCCAGTGACTGCATTTTTTACAATAATCGCATTCACATCTATTTCAAGACGAGGAGACAGCACTAGAATGCGATCGGATAGCCAGAGAGCGCAGATATGCACTTTGGTCCTTAAATGTGCATGCACGCAGATAATGATCGCCCTCTGTCTAGTAGGTTGTCTGCGATAACTAATAGTTTTTGTCAAGATAATGGGATCTGACTAAAGCGCTTGAATAGAAAGACTTGCGCCATTATTGCTGCTATATGCGCTAAAGAATTTCCAAAAAAGATGCTCGAGTCCACAGATAACGGTCTTTGCTCACCGAAATCAGAGATGTTGTTAAAAACTTATCTTTCGCTCCTGAGATTAAGCATCTTGCAAAGTAAACTTTATAATGCTGCACATAATAAACAAGGATTTTGCAAAAATAAATGCAAATCATGGAGCATTAGCAAGCAAGCTTAGGCAAAGGTATGTCATGAAAAAATGTTAAGTTTGAAGAAATTAAAGCCAAAGGTGCACTGAAGTTTTGAAGCATGACGAAAGCACGCACCAGAAGATATAAGTTCAATGCGATTCTGGACTGAAAACGAGTGAGCAACTAATGACCTCTCGAGTTTCAGGGGTGCTTAAGCCTGAGAAGAGTTTTAGCATAGATCTGCTCTCTGAGCTGAACGCAGTGTGGGTGGCGTTGCAGGATATTGTACATTCCAAATAGCCTTCCACTGAATGGACATCTTCTGTGCAATATGCAAATCGACGTTCAATAATCCAACCTCTTACCAAGCACATGCGTTACATTGGCATAGATTCAAGCATTGTTTTCTCCTAGGCCTGAGTGTTTGCATGGATTCACGAAAGATCGAAATAAAAGTTTAAAACCATGAGTGCTAACTTTGCTTGGACTACATAAATGTACTAAGTGATTAGTTTGTTGGGCCAATTTTGCAGTCTCTGACACCATTGTAGCTTTGGCTTCCAAATATTCCTTGCGTGTTTCAGTAAATTTACCTGCTCATTTCCGACGCGCCTTGTGAAGCGAGATACCGTTGGACTGGTCCTATTGCATTAAAAATGTAAGAACAAACAAAGACAATTTTTAAGATCTCTAATGTGCTTTTATATTTTTATTAGCTGTTGTACAAAAATGCCATTTTCCCCGAGAAAACTCTGAAAATACTAACTGTTTTATGTGCAACCTGCACTTTGAAGAATTTGGGTCACTCTACCACTTTGTTAGCAAGCACATCAGTACGTTTGCGGATGCTCTAAACTGATTAATTTTTTTTGCTCCTCCGCTCCGCAAATGCTCTTTGCGCGCATGCACAGGTGCCTTCAATTCATGCTTTTGCATTCTGTTGCAGCTCAACTCGCAATCCGTGGCGAAACGCGTCACTACTGCACGGAATGTTATCTACACCACCCGACGTGGCGGTCACTATTGGAATATCTTCCCTCGTGCCATGTCTGTGCAAATTTATCTGCTTAATGGACCTACTTAACGATTGCTGCTTATTCATATGATTTCAAATTTCGTGCTTTACAGATATTTAATCACGAACTATTTAGGCAAATGTAGAAGAAGAGCGTAATGCTTGCATAAGATCGATAAGTTTTTATTACGTTTTGTTGGAAGCCCCCACTTTTTATCAGCCTCATGGTTAATTTCAACAACGTTTCTTCTAATGTGCTGTGTGAAGTGGTGATGCGAGATGTATACATCTGGGCATTGCATCTTTCGTTTGACTATTTGGTTGCCAGTGTCAGGTAGTAAGCCACCACACGTGCTTTAACGAGCAATCAAGTTTATCCAAATGCAAGGCTTAGATGAGATAGTATGAATTCATCATTGCTGTAGCTTCAAACAACGGGCTATCTTCGTTTACCCCACGCAAACATTTATTCGAACACGCGTCTTCAAAGTCAGAACATGTGCATGCTTGGTTCTTGGGATGGGATTCGTAAATTGTAAGCTAGACTGAAAGTGTTGCTGGAGAAAGTGTTAGTCCAAAACACCACAACAATGCAAAAAGTGCCAAGTAAGGCGACGATAGCGGGAGGGACTCACATCACCCCTTGATGGCGCCTAACCAGACAAGCACGAAGGCGACCAGCACGGCACTCACGAGGTCGCCGAACGGCCTGGCAAAGCAAAGAGGGTCAATTTAAAAGAAAAATAAAATAAAAAGAGAAAGTAATAATGGGAATAAGAAATCAGGCGAAAATGGCACAAACAGAGTGAAAAATGACAACATGGAGTTGTTAAAATAGTAATAATAATTAACAAAATAATTACTTGTTAAAATAAAAGAAAAGGATACGAAATTGAAAGAAAAAAGTCAAGCAATTAAAAAGACCGCAAAACAATTAGGTAATTAAAAGCAAAATTACCATAAAAGTTGTAAGTAAGTGATATAAATGGTTTCTAAAAAGGACTCCGATTCAATCTAACTCAAAATTTGCGCAATAATAGACCAATAAATGGGTCTCGAGTCCCATTCAAGGTAAAATTACGCAATAACAGGCCCCTGAAACGGGTAAGAGACTTAGCAAACGCACAAATTACGTAGCAATAGTAGTCAGGGATGAAGTTTTACGCAAGTCTAGGCCAGATGACGTCATAACGTACCCCTGGATGGAGGACAGACCTCTACTCAAGGTCAGATGACGTGATGATGCACCCGCGGAGATCATTTAGCTCCATTTTAGTGACCTGGGCACTGCTTTTGGGCTTAGAATTTGCTGTGAGCAATACAGATAGAATCGAGAATTGATTGTAACTTGACGTCATTATAGGTCCAACTACTACTGCTACTCCCCATCCAATTAACTCGAAGCAGTCACTCTCTACTCTCTTCTCCGTCCCCAAGACTTTCCTTTCTATAACTAATTTTGACGAAATCTAACACCACTTATCTAAAACACTTCCTTAATAATTTTCGTTTAATATGCTTGGCCCTAGTAACTCCGAGTTCACTGTTTGTTCACCTCATCTTATCTACCGACCCACCGTCACATATGTGTGACACGCACTAGACGTCACATTTCCACCATCTAACAGGGATTCCTTTCTTATCTTTTTGTTCCTTTCTCTCTCATTTTCTTATTTGCATATACCCGTTTATTAATTTGGCATCTTACCTTCACCTCTTCCCACCCTCCATCAACACGACTACTGACCTTCCCTCCGCTCGCAGTCCATATCCCTTATTTCTTTCACCCCTTCCTTCGCCTTTACTTTCTTTCCTTCTTTGCATGCCTTCTTTTTTTTACTTTTACTTTTTTTCTTTATGTTTGTGCATGGCAGTTACCTTGGCTTTCACTACTATCGTTGTGCTACGCAACGCACTGCCACAACTCGTTCCTTCAATGCAGCTTGTTTTTTAAAGGAAGAATAGAAAGATTTTAAAAGGGAAAGTCAAATATTTGTTTTGTCTTTAATTTATGTCATTAGATCCACCAACTACTCCTCCACTATTTTTTCTTTTATCGTTTTCGCTACTGTCACATGTATGTGACACACATAATTATTCACTTTTTCCTTACCTCTATTCCACTCTCTCACCTTTATCCATTAAGGGCATAACATTCATTCTCTTCTGGTCTTTCCTTTTGTTTCTTTTTGCCCTTTTTTTAGTGCTCTTTGTAGATGACAAATGATTATTTATCTACCCTTTTCCTTAAATTCATTTATTGTTGCCGCATTGTTTTCCTTTACTCCCTTTCATAACCCTATTACGGATTCTGTCATTTCAAGCCTCATGCATGCACACACACATCACTGCCTTTTCCTCCTCATCCCATCATCCATAATTCCCTTTTCCTCTCCTTCCTCACCTTCCCCACCTCCACACCCTTCACCCCATTGACAGAGAAAGACGCTCGCCCTCATAGCAACACACTCCTTCTCTACTTCTTTCTTTATTTAATCGTCGCAGATGTCTTGTTTCCCTCCTCCTCTTTGTCAATCCTCTTATTCTTCTTCTTTGCACCTCCTTTCTTGCATTCATTCATCTATTCACCGCAGATGTCTTCTTATTTTCTCTTTCTCATTTACAACGCCCATTTTTCCCTCTATTATCGCACATGCACCAGCTAGGATCGAGGTGAAGTCCTCCTCCTCAACAGAAAGGCAGGCAGGCCCAACACGCAACTTTTACTTGACCAGGCAGCCTGTGCTATTTGTCCAAGTTTCTTATGCGATCAGTGATGCTGTAAATCAACTTCATGTCTCACTGATGTTAAGAGCAGCGTATATTGTTTAGGCGGAAGCTTCCGTTTCTTTGACTGGAATCGAAAAATTGCATTATTATTATGATTATGCAGACCTTTGGACCAACACAATCTGCTTTTCTTTCGGCCTCTACTTTGTTACACTGAATTTGTGCACAAAGTACCACCGAGAGAGGCTACAAGTAGTTGAAGTTAAGCAAAAGATGTGGATTGGGGGAAAGAAAGGCAGAAAGAAAGAGGGTGACACGATGAATAGAGGTAAGACAAAATGCTGAGGAGAGGGAGAAAAGGAAGAGCCTCTACCAATGGCAGTGAAAGACCGAGTCTTATCTGGACATTAACCACGTCAAAATTTTTGCAAGCGGTACCATAACGAGACCAAATTCAATAATATGATTACTTCCATAGAGTCAGTTATACAACAGTTACCTATTTGACATCCACCCAGACGCACACCGCCCCATCCACACGAGGCTTAAACCGTATGGTGAAGAGCTAACCATAGGAACATATATTGCCGACGATTTTTGTAGCGAGATCTAATGTGGCCCATTGGTCGTGATTTGTGTCACGCATTCGTGACGTGGTCTAGTACTGCGTTATCCGCAACATAAGACCAACGTTTTCTAGTAAATGGAAGGGTTGTGTAATTGTGCCAACCCACGTGGGCTTCATCGTCTTCATGCACACCCTCGCCCTTATTAGGCGCAATGCATTGTCAAGCGCACTCACTTTACAATATGCAATCCAAGTCACTCACTTGCAAGATAAGCTCTGTCCTCTGGATGATTCCTTGGTCACTGATATGCCGTGCATATAAGGCGTGGGCTATTCCACCAAAATAGTGTCCCACGTCGATTACGATTAGCTTTGCAACTTGTCGTTCTTTTGACGGAACAAACGTACACTGCCACTGCCTAGGAGGCTGGTATTGCACGTCTAGTTTCCACACTTGACAATGATGCGGTTCAACCTAACAGTTGGGTTCCAGTATCCAAATTCCTGTTGCAGTTGCTAGTGCTCATGGATCCTCAGAGGACGTAGAAAAGACAGCATGGCTTCTGACACCATACTGCGCCAGCAATCAAACCCATGAGAAATGCTGGTCAGGTGGGAGGTAAGCTGTTTAGGCGGATGGTTCTGCTGGCCAGTCATTTAAAAATTTAGCTGACAGCTAATTTAAACTCGACTAGCCAGCTACCGAATGCGGCCGTGATTGCAAATGAGTCAAATACTGCCAACAAGCGTCACTTCCTACCTGTGTTCAAACGTAAGAATGGGATAGCGCAATGAGGTGCTCGACTATCGCGCTCCCAACTCCCACCTTAACCACCAATGCTTATGCTCCCTTGATGATGTGATACCACGATGTCAAGATGGCATATGGTCCCCAAAATTATTTGCGAGTAGAGCAAGCAACACTTCAAACGGACAGTTTAGCCATGTGCATGTAAAATATTGGAAGCCTCAAGCAAGAGTAACTGGCGAACCCACCTTCACAGGCTCATCAGGTTCCTGCTAAGAATGCGTCGCCCTTTTTAGCATTGAAAGATCAACCCCATAGTAATTAAACTTTTTGCACATCAATGACAATCACACGATATGAGGCTATCTTTTGCTTTGATTTGAGATACGGTTGTGATTACGACTGCGGATCATAACTCGTAACGATCAATGACCTCAAGTTGATGTCCTTTCTCTTGAACATCATTTGGTGAGCGCAAAGTTAGTTATCGAAAAGCAAAATCAACGTTGTCTGATTTCAGAATCTACATTCTTTGGTCTTTAACGTGATAACAGAGTGTAAACCTACCAGTGTAAAGCAGTAAGTGAATTCCTAATTCAAATTCGGTGTTGGGAGATTTGCAGAAAAGGTCGAGGCAGGAAAATGCGTCACGGTGTCTGCAAGTACACGCCGCCAGATGCCACGCGTGTGGTTATGCTGCACGCAGGAGGACAGTCAAAGTCAGGAATATCCAGCTGCAAAATCAAATATTCGCTCGGATCGACTGTTTAAGTCACCTAATGCAATCAAATAGTCTTTGACGTATCAAATTTGAATTCTAAAACTTATTGTTACCTGAAAATCCTTGTTCTCATACGCAGTGGTTGGGCATTGAGAGATAATGGCACCATTATAGCCTACAAAAATGCCTCTACAGCGATAATTGCACCGAGCTAATATATGTTCCACTGCTCGACAATTGCAAATCACTTATGCCTTGTTCCAAATCCATCCACTGCATTCATAAAAAGTTCAGGCTTTTACAAATAGCATTAAAAGCATTTATTTTGAAAGCTTTTATGCACTTTATCGAATTTTTATCATAGACCAACTAATCGTGAATATTCTTGAACGTGTAAAGCTCCACTCCTCCATTTGACTTGGAGACAGGCTCACTGTACCATCTCCACTAAATTGGTCATCGAATTGTTTTGTCTTCGGTTGCACCAAATGCGACAACTATCAAATAACTTGTAAATGGGAATAAAGTTGAAGCCTCCCAAGGCCTTGAATATTTTTTCATACAGTCCAAGTTCAGGTAGCCATCTGGAGTGTGCCACACCGAGCCTGTTACAACATCGGCTACGGCATTCAGGTGTTTTTACAATCCCGATGCCAGCGCCATAGTGCTGGCACGATATCACAAACACTTTCCCTGGCACAAACTTTACTCTTACACTTACTCTTGGCTTCTCTAATACATCCTATTCCACACACCCTTAGCCTTCATTCCAGTGACCACTGGCTTCTCCTTAGCATTGGCAGCAGTAGACGCCTAAATGTATAATGGCTTGGACAGTGAGAGTGCGGAAGTTAAAATGAGATGGCGGAAGCAAGGTCTGTTCACCTCAACGGACAATGTGAATGAAGAAAGCAGGCAGCATAATCTGGTGTCTTGTTTGGGAAAACCCTTTGCTCTACGGTGATAGTCACTTCTATGGCAAAGACGTCAAATGAAACCATTATCTACGTGGACAAATTTCTGTGAGGGTAAAAAGTGCAGAAAGTAAGAGGACTGCGCAAAACCGGAAAGGCTTTGGACCAGATCATGGAATAAGGCTACTACTAACCAGTCGAGTACGTCTCAATTATTGTTCCCGTTGGTCTGACGTAACTAATCATACAAGATATTTTTCAGTCACTGCTATCGGTGTTTTTTGAAGCCTCAACTAACAGTGTTGCCACCATCAATAAGCCAGAAAAGCATTAGCTTTACCTGAGGGCACTTGGAAACCTTCCCCTTTTCTTCCAAAAGCCCAAAGATTATTGATGCGTCTAATTGTGCCGTCGTTGTCAAACTTTTACTGTGACTACCCATCAGGGTGTCGTGGGTAGGTCTATAAAACAGTTTCACGAAAGGTATATAAGTGTGCTGCACCACGAGAAGTGGGATGAGTTAAGGTTAGTTGGTTGTATAATTACTGTCAAATTGCGGGTTTGTGAACAAAGCTACTGATAAGGAAGCAGCAAGTCTCCTTTTGACCATTTCAGGTTGTCACATCGGCTGTCTACTCCTGCTTCCTGTCATCCATTATTGGTCGTCAGTTCATCGTCAACACACCAGATTACTCGGAGCTATTCAGGAAGGACTACTATGTTCCACTGTACACGATTCTCGAATTCATTGTGTAAATGGGATGGCTGAAGGTGGATGATCCATTGTTATCCTGTGCGAGCAAGACGTATCGCACGATAGTCACCGTGTGGAGAGATAAGTTAGAGCTCTATTAGAAGATGACTAAGCAAATCATATATCTGTGCAAAAGATCAACGAAATCTTAACCGCCCCCTTAGCTGCCTCCTTCTAAGGAAATGCCAGACTGGTGCCTCAGTTATGCATTGCAGTTAGAGAGGATTTGGAGCGAGGGCCAGGGCCGGTTATTTGGCACCGCACTTTAATTTCCACCTACTGGTGGCACGCAATGTATTGTGTCAATGCCCTGACAACAACACGTCGTGTGTGGAAGCAACACGGATACAGGAAAAGAAAATGCCCTACTTCCCGGCTGTATGTGATCTCATTAACATGCAGCCATTGCGGCAGTCAATCGCTTCAATTCCGCAAATGGCTTTTCGCAAGTCGACTGAGGTCGTGTCTGAGCCATGCACAGGGTACTCTTGAGGGTGGGATAGAAATGTCACACTTTTGTGCCCATGTTACCTTGCTCTTGCCAAAGGGACGTATGAGCAGCTACTGCCATTCGTAATGCAAAGTGACAATTACCCCAGGCATAAAAATTAGGGATACTTAGGAGAAAAGTCCCTCTACAAACTCAGTAGCAATCTTTGGGGGTAAAAGTGCCGGATCCTTTATTCACTATTCAATCCTGCACTACACGTGCTGTTCTTGCCGAACTTGTTGTTCTTGCCTCGAATGTGCTCTAAATCCCCAAATAAGCAGCTGCATCAGGAGACCTGCTGTTGCACAACAACTTGCCTGATATTCATGTGCCACTGCGGAAGCACTGTAGCATGTACGAAGTCTCGGCTTGACTAGATCTGACAAGATTGAACTAAGTCAGAATAAATCAGATTGTCGACCCAGGCCAAATTATGACAGCCTTAGTAAAGCGCCTTATACGTCACTATTTAAGTCAGCCTTAACACTCTGACTTGACCTGCCCAATTAGCTAGGCACAACTTCGTGCAATGTGATACGGACCTTTCTCCTTCATTTGCAAAGACATTATTGAATCAAGGTACACACGTATGAAGTAGGTCTAATGACGTCTTGAAATGAGCGGAGAGAAGCTCTCCTGTATACGCCTCCTTTCTCATGTCTACTTCAGCGTATCTTCGGTGAGTATCTCCTTCGTCTCCTGCTACGCTCAATATGCTCTCGAGACTTGCGTCTTGCGTTATATCGTGCTGTCTATGCTCCACATTATTAGCTCAAATAAAAGGGAGGAGTAAGCACCCACTGCATAATACTAGAAATTCTCGTATTTCTAGCCCGCCTCAAGCTTTTCCTTCTCTCTCTCACTGTTCGAATTTAGTATCAGTTCTCCCTACATCCTCCTTCCACCTCATCGTCTGCCAACGCCCTCTTTGTAAATTCCCTTCACCTCTCTACTAGCCTTGCCTGATGCTCGCAGGTGAGGTGAATGGGACACCTGCCACTGGCCTGTCTGGCAGAAAGTGAGGCTCAGGGCTGTGTCCTTCGCAATACATTTTATTGACCATCCCTCTGGTTAGAAATAAGGCTATCCATATTCACTTGGCGCAATGTCGGCGGTGTCAGTAGCAATGTGAGCGGTAGATGTCTTCTTGGCATTCGCAGGTGAGGCAAGTGAAACACCCGCCGCTGGCTTTGCAGATGGATAGTCACAAGGCTGTCTAGCGCATCGCTGATCAAAAACTGAAGTTCGTATTTTGATATCGGCAGGCTTTTTTGCCCTTATTGGTGAGTTATACGTCGATAATTTTTCTTTTGCGTTTTTTTGCGCATTCAATTTATTGTAGAAATGTTTTAATGGCATTTATTTATGTGTTTTTGCGACTAATTAACTGGGTATAGGATCGTTCTTGCTATCGGATTTGATGCCTTTGACTCCCTCGCCAACCTTAATTGCCTGTCGTTTCGGTGGGCGCTTTATTTATAGAGGTGGTAATTTTGCCTTGGCGGTGCCCTATTCAATGTGCTTCACTGGTTCTAATATCCCCGCCCATTTTATTACGCCTTCTTCTTTTGTCCATGATCTTGGTGCAAACAACTGACCTCGACCGTTTCAGTTCTTCATCTGATGAGGAGTCTCAGTCTCTCAATTCCCGTTGAAATACTTTCATTAAGTTAAACGTTAAGACTAATTTTAGACCGGTTGTTGTTAATAGGCTGCTTGATAATCATCTTGTGTTTTTGTGCATCCACCAGGCTAATCCTTAGCTCGGTTGACAAATTCCTACCCATCGGAGAAATTTTAGCCCTTTTTATTGGTGCTGATTCCGCCATCTTGAAGGGTCTCAGCAATGCAACTTTTCTCACAATGCGTTAATATTTGCTGCTGTTGGTGTTTATATCACCTGCTAATCTTGGCGTGACCTGAGGAATGCGCAGCATCAAAGACCATCCTCACTCGATTCTGACAGGCTGTACTAACCGCCTTTTGCCAGGTTGCAGGAAAAGTTTAAATTCAAAGGTCGTCATTCCTACTTAGTTCTTCATCGGACACTTGCAAATTTGAATACTTCCCTTGATGACGGAAAAATTGCATGGCCTGATATGTCGCGAATCGCTAAGCTGTTTATAAACTAAGGTCATTTATTGGCATCTTCCCTACTGATTTCGATTAGCTCTGCTGTTCTGCCCAAGCAGCAAAAGTTCGGAGACGTAGAAATAATGGTCTAGGGTGGCCTCTTTCCTCCCTTTAGTTTGAGACGTGATGAGTCTTTATATTTTGGGGCCTTCTTTTGATACAGCCCTACTATAGTGGCAATTATATGATTAATGGAGTATCTCGGACACCCACACAAAGGCTCAAATTTGCAACTCCAACATTCTACCCTTGTAATTTTTGTTGGCTTTGTGTTCTTTCGTTCAAGTGCCAGTTACTTACCTAGAGGCGAATATCATTGAAATTATGTCTTGTCCCTGCTTTTGTCTCAACTCATTTCATCCTTTTCCACTATTGCAAAAATATAACTCGCAGATCTTGCTAAAACGATGTTTTGCAAAGCCGTAACTGCGCTTGTTTGCTTACGTGCACCCCTGTTTAGCTTTGGTTTATTCGGTTAACCAATAAGTACAGGCAGAGGAAGTGCTCTTTATCCTTCTTGTTTTGTTTTCTTGTCCTCAGTGTGCTCGCCTTACCCATTTCTATTCTCCGGGCATAGGCGGCTTTTGATCAGCCTGTGCGCGGCACAAATTAAGACATTTGAATTGCAGCTAATTGACACTTGAAGTCCCGTGAGCCACATCGCCACTTCTGTTATGTACTGCACAAAGGATTGCCCAGGTTACAATACTTGAGTGGAAATAAAGTGGCCACATAGCTTCCATGGGCAGATGCCTGTCACCATAACCATTCACCATCGACGGTGTCTCAGTGAGCTATTTTAAATCAAGCAGTAGTGGTAAATGAGCAGTAAAGTAAAAGTAAGAAGGTGAAGGTGGGTTAAACACCGGCGATCACACGGTGTGGATATCTCGGGACCTCATTGCCTACTTGAGTTTGTGCTACGCCGGTACGAGTTAGTACACGCGTCAGTGATGGTAGCGAAACGCTCGTGCTAGAAGTTTCTCTTTATCGCATTTCACTCTTCTACAACTCGATTTACCTCACCCATTCACACGCTCCTCTTCATTTTTTGCCTACTCCCCTACCCTTTCGTGCCATTATTCACATGCAGATCGATTTGCAACACATCCCTTTTGCAGCGCACTTTGCGTAGATGGTGATGCATACTGGTGCATTGGACTAAGCGATGCTACCTCTGAGGGTAGTGATGCTGTCAGCGTCACTGCATTTGGTGGTCGTGTAGGTGCTGTTGCTACCACCTGCACCTTCACGGTTGCACTAGTGTTGATGCTCAGTGGGAAACTGTTGTTGGGATGGCACCTGTGAGTGCATGGACAAGGTGTGGTCAAGTAATCAAGAGGAGGAGAGAAGGGACACAATAAAAACTAAGGAAAAGAGTGCAAATGGGCTGAAGCGAAAAAGACTGATTAGGAATCGTAGGTCTGGTTGTGTTGGCATGTATATGCAGGAGGGTTGAGTTAAGGATGAAGGCATGGAAGGATTAGAATGGATAGAGGCATGTGGATGGGGAGGAAAGCTAAATTGAAGAGAATGAAAGGGTAAGGATAGGGAAGGAGAGTTTGGATACTGTAAAGGGAAAATAGGATTAAGGGGAATTAAGTGTAGGAAACGAAGCGTTAGGAGTTAAAAGTTATCAACTTCCTTCAGAAGCTTGATAGATGATTATTGACAGAATGATAGCTTCCACTTGGTGGTCCTTTACCTAAAAATAACTTGACGCGATTTTGAATTTAATATATGTGTGCAATGAGTTATTTTAAATATTCTGCTACCCCTACGAAAGTGCTGATTACTTTTCCTTGAGTTGGATATGACTAAATTTGTTTCATTGTAAGGGAATCGCACGAATAAGAAAGAGAGTGGAATTTTCTCGATCAATTTATGCGATTTTGTAAAATATGGGGAAAGGGATGTTCAAGACTCTGATTTTGCAATGTAGTAGAAGAGAGCGGATGAAATGGATCGAGCCACATATGAATGAAGTGCAAAAAGGTAGCCAGCGACCCTGATCTTTCCACATCCGTCACCGGTGCATATAATAACCCGGACCAGCGCAGCATAACCTCAAACAACAACGAGATACCGAGGTGTTGGCACTGAGCCATCGCTGGCTTCTAGTTCGCTTTTACATTTTACCTTGCATGTTTTACTCTTTCACGCCTGCTTAAAATTATTTCACCTCCATTTTCCTTCTACTTCTGCTTTGGCGATCCTTACCCTCTCTTTTTTTTCATTCCACCCTTCTTTCCCACCCACCCATCTATCCCTATCTCTGCACCCGTGTGCGTGCCCACTTGATCACTCGACCCCTAATCAGTTGTTTCCACTTTCTCTCATTCGCAATCTTTCTCTCAACTCTAATTCTGTTCCCTCTTTTTCCCATCTTAACTCCGTTCGCTATGCCAAGTGCACTCGTCTAGGCGCTTGCATGCGCCAACCAATCAACAGCGTTCCACTAAATTTTTACTTCAATGCAATCACTCAAGAAAGCGCAAGTCGTTGTCCGCTTTGTACTAGTTGGAAAAATATGGGTAGATTTGGGCTAATGAGTTCAACATTTATTAGCAGCTTTGCTATGTTGTCAGTCGGAAGATGGCTACGTACAAAGCACGCAATTGTGGATAAAATTAATGAATTAATGGAAGGCGTTGGAAAACTGAAAAAGATTATATAGAAGGACCATTGTGGCTCAGTGTTATCATGGCATGACCCATGCATCAATTGTACCTTCATATTTTAGCGCATTTCGAATGCAGCTCATTTACCGATGCACCACATGGTGTAGTGCGCTTTAGTTCGAATAAGGTAAGCGCGACGTTGTGCTTTGTGAGATAATAGCATTACATGAAACCAGTGCCCACATCTTATGGAACCTTTCGGTAAGACAGGATAGGAGGGAATGTGTGGTGGCACACTGAGGTGCTGCAGGTATTTTATGCTGGGAGTCCGCGCAGGCCAAAATAGGAGGTCGGATGGGGTGTTTTGAAGGTGGCTAGAGAGGATAATATGGGAATGTTATGTGGTCGAAAAATATGGTGAAATGGTAGATTTACTTGCCGCGCTATTTCGCACAACGCAGTAGAAGTGGGTCAAATGCACCAGACAGGAATGAGAGCAACGGAGCGCTCGAAATCAAGGCATTGGAGATGGATTGTATTAAATCGCTGCCTTAAGGCACCAGTTCGAGCAAAGGCCGCAATGCATCCCGATGCTGTCCGTCTCCCCTTCGAATAGCAATCAACATAGCAACCAGGTTGCACGCAATCAGTATCTTTATGAGCCGGAGTTGTGGGTTGTCGGAGTAATGAGGACAGGTAAATGGTAGGACGTCTCAGCTGTAGCATTTAAATGAACTATATAGCTCCTTACGCTAGCTGACAGCCTGCCGGTTCGGAGGGTCTTCATGATTCGGCGCACGGATAGTAGAAGACGCGTCGATGAAGATGGAACCTAAAAAACGGAAAGCTTGCTTGTAAATATGGGATCTGCTGCCTAATAGCGCGGTAGCTTGTGATATCGCGTCATTAGCGCAATGGTCCTTTAAGCCTATTTTTTTTATTTTTAATGTTAAGAGGAAGAATGGTCATTCAGCTGCGTCTTTTGTTGGTTGTGAGGAGTTCTCGAGGCAGTTGGTGAGGAATGTGATGTATTATGAAGATGGGCACTCGCTCTTGAAAGCGCGGTAGCCTATTTTATCTCGATGCTAGGAATTAAATTCAGCGGAATGGAATGGAAACTAAAAAGGAAATAAGATATGCGAGAAAAGTTGCGTGCTAACACTAACGCGGGAAAAGGACTTGTCTTCCTATGCGCAATGTTGTGGCGAATGTCTCAAGGGTTGGTGACTAACTAAATCGCATGCACATCAAGCATTGTCTATTTTTTGTTAATGTAGTGACTATCAAGTACAACTCTACTGTAAACATTGGAAAAATTTTTACTACTTCAATGATTGTGACAGAATTTTAAGAAATTTTCTTATCAATTCTGAATGAAAAATGATAATTTGCTTGTGCCATGTGGTATTGTGCGGCCTCAGTTCCACCTCAAAGTTGGCAATGACTTTAGCGTGCTGTTCTTAAGAACCCATCTTTCTCCTTACACCATAGCCATTCCGATACATCGTATATGTTCGGCTGTAGGCCTCCGCGCATCTTTCCGTATTTTTTATTGACTTGGAAGCCTACAGATGCATGGTGTGTCCCGCGTCGTTTAAGAACATCACCTTATACTGAGTCCGCCTGTTTCGCCAGCATCAAAGTAGGCATAAATCAGTTTTTAAATTAAACCAAACTTAGTAAATCATTAGCTTTGCATATGAATATACTTATGCATGATGTGTGGATAGGCAGACATGATCATTTGTAGAGATTGTGAGTCACATCATTGGCAGAGGAGACGTATTAGGTGCAACGACTCCTATTTATGTCTGAATGAAGTTGATTTGCGCGATGCACGGTCAATAATAGACAAATGGCAGTCTTATAGCTACTGGTGTGCCACCTTTACAGCCATCTTCGCGACCTCAAAATATCATTTTGCTTATGCTTAACACTTTTGTAGAGATAAGCCCGTATTGTCCTGTTTGCTTTGAGATGCGTAGAACTATGGGGATGGAATAATGCAAAAAACTCATTAATCTTGCCTTACGTCCTCATGTATGCCAAAATTTTACAAGAACTTTCTTTAGAATCACATCAACAGCTCATGCTTACAACACGTGCTGTGTGTGCTCTTTACCATTTCACAACCTTGGATGACAGTTTTCATGTGTTACTGTTTCTATTTATTTCAACTTATAGGAAGATCACGAATGTAAGCGTAGGCCATAATATAAGTACGTGGTTTAACGGCTTCAAAACGGATTTTATTCGCTCATAGGTTGATAGGCAGCGAACCGCTACATTTTGCTGCCGTCAGGATTAGACTAGCTAGAATTATGTAGACATGGATTTGATTGAAAAGAAATAATGCGTCTCTCACCAATTCACCTTCCATTCATTATTAAAGCTGCCAATTTTTGGTTTCTAAAGCCAGTACACTGGGACGGTCTCATAAGCAGACATATACGAAAATGCCAGCAATGAAATTTCGCGCCAAATTTTGGTTGGTCAAGTGCACAAAGCCTGAAAATGTAAGGATTGCTTTATTTCTATTAGCGACACCCTGCACTCTATCATCTTGGCTGGTTATTAGATTTGTATTTTTATTTATATGTTGTTTTCCGATTCGCATACTCCCTTGCACCTGCCTTTACGTCGCCTCCATTTTCGTGGGTAGCATTCATGTCCCATTACTTAGCCTACTCAGCACCACTTATGCATTCCCCTTCTCTTCCGCATTCTGAATAATCACCACAGCGCAATAGTGTGGCAAGTGCCTTATTGACGGGTAAATGGGCTGAATTGCATGTACAAGCGGCAGTGCTGATTCTTTGCATATGAAGTGG
This sequence comes from Taenia hydatigena, assembly GCA_036345935.2. Taxonomy (NCBI): domain Eukaryota; kingdom Metazoa; phylum Platyhelminthes; class Cestoda; order Cyclophyllidea; family Taeniidae; genus Taenia; species Taenia hydatigena. The sequence continues at coordinate 86,802 of JADWOT020001403.1, forward strand.
CTATTAAATACAGACCAATTATGGACGCTGAAAGAAAACCATATCCATGCTTGTCGTGAATTTCTGCTGATTTTTTATCGGTTTCCATTGGGTATAATGACTTGCCTGCGTAGCTTCAGTTCAACCTCAAAATGACGAGGCCTTTATTATACTAACTTCGTCTAGAAAATGCCAAAATTTCATAACTCTTTCCTTATTTCTTACGCAGCAGTCATTCCGTTGTACCATGGATCATCGCGTTTTCACCTTGATTTTCAATGACTTTATAGAAATCCGGCTTCACGAGCAACATTGACAGTATGAAAGAGCGCCATTAAATAAAGAAAAGCGTCTCATATTTAGCGCATGAATACTGGCGACGCTCATAGCTGGTTAGAAGAGAAATATTTAATCGCCCAGAGAATGAGCAATTCATAACATGAACATTTGTGTTCTTGAACGGATCCGTAGACCCAAAACACACCACAAGCAGCACAGCACCAAACATGCATCCACGAGTAGAAGGACTGCTTACGCACGCAACTGGTGAGATTTCGCGGCAGCACATTTCATAATTAAACCCGCTTTTGAACAGCGGTAGGACAAATTTGCCAAGCGCATTCCATCTTCTTATGAATCAGATCGTGACAGTGTAGTTACGAAACATCGGTGTTTCGCTGTGGATGTTTGATTACCACCCTAAAACCATATCATGCCCATCAACTGATGTTACAGACGCCAGTGGTCGCACGGGGTGGTAATCTATGGGTTCTGTCACTCCATGAAGTTATGCTACATCTCGCCGGGTCAGCTCGCGCACCGGTGACGGTTGTAGTACATGTCGTCCCAGTGGTATATTCTATCGCGTTCTACCGTTGTACAATTCTCTCCATTTCACCCCTGTCCTCAATCCATCTACCCCCTTTCCTATGCATTTGTGGCATCACACCCATTGAAACGCCTTTGCATTTCATCATCTTCGCTCCCCTCTGGTGCGTGGAATGTGTTGTGAGTGCTGCTTCATTCAATTGAGCAAAGCAAGTTGAATTGATAGTGTTGATGTTTAAGAAAACTGATTTGGTGGTCGTGGCGATGCCGCCATCGGCCGCGTCCTCGCGATTCCTTTGATATTGGCGTTTAGCGGAATGGTGCCAGCATTGCAGTGGCAGATGCACGAATAAGTGTATTTTTACTGCACTTAGCACTGGCGTTCGCAGAATGGGAATAAAGGAGGCGCAGATGACGTTATTTGGCAAGAATGAGAGAATGAGAAGGAGAGGAATATGCTGTGTGCGTGTGTGTGTGTTGGCATAGCCATGTAAGAAAAGCAGGAGGGGTGGGTTAGTAAATAGGCAAATGGATGAATGAGAGGAGAATGAGTAAGTAAGGGAGTAATATGGTAATATAGCATAGAGTATAGAGCATGGCCAGCAAAGTATCCTCCACTGCGGCCAAATTAAATGCTCATTCTTAACCTCGTTTCTGCAGCATTTGTTCAAATTCAGCTCAAACATATAACAGTTCTGAAAGTTGCAGTGAAATGGCATGGATTTGCCTTTAAAGTTTCAGTGGCATGTGAGATTACTTTTAACCTAACTGTGACGTCTGATGGGTCTTGTAGCCATTACTGCAGAGTGTTTTTAAGCCTGAACTTGTTCTTCGAAAACGATGAACAAGATTCCCAGCGAAATTCGAAAGCAAAGGTATGCGTCTTGCCAAGATGCGTCTGATCAAGTTTCAATGGTTCTTAAGTGTAAAACGTGACTCCTTCCTTTGTTTTAACAGCGAATTACGCCTAAGCTTAACATAAGTGTCAAAAGTGTTCGACTGATTTTACGACGTTTCCTCGATCGTGCTTAGAATCACATGTGGGGCTGAGATTATTTTTGGAAACAAGACACACTCGAAATAACCTTTGTTGCCGACTCACTCTATTATTAGGTGGCAAACTGCAATACACGGCGGTGGAATGCGGCAAGTCCGCCTCCATTAACGACACTCGGAATCATATGCAAGTGATTCAGCAGAGACAGGGCTGCAGAGTGATCGATGAGACTTTAAGCATTAAAGGAATTAAAGCTTATATCAATAGAAGAATTGTAATTAATCCAAATCAGACGAAATAGTCCGCAATCAACATAAGATTTAATAAAAGAAAAAATATTTCAGTTAACATATGTAGGTGCGATTGAGGTCCTGCGTCCTGTTATGCACATAGTTCCATCACAAAGTACCGTTTTCGTCGCACATTCAAGTGCTCGCTCACTTCAAAATATGCTTTAAGTGAGGCGAAATGGTCAGCATGATCCTCAATTTACAAAAACGGCCAGATCATTTTTGCGGCAAATAGGGAAATGTATCATGCCTTACCATGGAAGACGCTTCCTATACCAAAAACTTGCACGATGGTTTTGGACACAAATCGCTGCAACAGTGATGAGTGGACATCGAAACTGCGAACAGGTATGAGAATAAACAATGGAATACGATAAACCACTAGGCAAGCACTTAAACATTTAACTAGGCGAATAAACCCGAAAAACGTCATAAGAGACAGTGAATAAACATTGATCCTCGCCAGCCAGTGGGTTGACAGAACTAAATCGCAAAAATGAATGCTAGTCACTCATAATACTTTAAGAAGTGTTTTGTTATGCAACGTGCAACATTTAAGATGGTGCATGCATACCACTCTGAGTCTTTCTTATTTACTGAAAAAGCATTCTGGATTGGCAGATCAGATACTACTAACACGGAGATGAGCTGAGGGTGATAGACATGGCTCAATGGCAATGCTACCCAGCATGGGGCCGACCAATGTGCACAAACCTGGAAAAATGATGGCTCGGGGCTCCTAGTCTAGTGCTAAGAGAGAAGACCATTGCAGGGCAATCGCAGCTAAGACTGTGTTGCATAGTTTTTAGTCGTGCTTTGATGAACGCCAGTATAATGACACGTTCTTGACCCCATTTTTAACAATGAGTGACTTTTTGCATACACTAAGCGTAAAATGCGGCAAATGTACACAGTGTCTCGAAAGGAAAAAAAATTTCGGTGCAGTAGTAAGTGATGGATATCAGCGTGTTTTGGTTGCCTGGTTTGTGACTTTGATTGCGTAATATTTCTACTGATTCAGTTCAGCGTTATCGTGACGGCTTTCAGAGATATGAGGTAGGTAGAAGTTGATCTACAGGTAAGATATTTGTACATTTGTCCTTCTCGTCCTTAGACCAAATCATACAACAACGCATTATGGACGCGTCAAATTCAATAGCTTTTCCGCATCAATAGTTCCCGTGACAAGGACCGGACCGCAAAAACCAAATATCGCATTTACATGGCGTATTTTGAAATGGGATTCTAAATATCATGGTGCAAGTCTAGAAGGACGGAGGCCATCAGGCCCAGATAAACCACGACTCTCTTATCAGCATACACTGCATCGTCAGGCGTGTCAAAGTTCTACCCATTCTTCACAACAAAGTCTGCGTACAGAGCAGCGCTAATTGAAATGCAGATTGTTATTTCGCGTTGCGATGCATTGCAACCCACCGCATAAAAATGTGATGCATCGACAAATAATGTGGGATCAAGTTTGTTACTTTTGCAAATAAGAGCTCGGTTCTGTGTGATCGTGAGCGCAGTGGAGAAAGCATTGTATAACTAATAGAGAGGCTAATGCTCTTAATACAATTTCGCGACACAGACACGCAATGTTACTATCCCCTTTAACTCCAGAAATATTGCGCTGAAAATCTAAATCAGAATCATGGTGGAGTATTGGTGAAAATTGACGCGTACAAAGGATCGCAATGCGTCCTCCTCCAGAGCCAAATATTTCACTTTTGAGAACACTACGAAGGCATGCTAGACGTGGTGTGGAAACCGCAGCGGCAGTCGAAACAAACCCATTGTCACACTAATTTCTTAAGTGGAAATAAAACTTTTTGGAGTTACACTGATTTCAGAACATGAACCGATGGCACTATCTAGGTTTAAACAACAGGGATGTCAACAAGAATCCGCTATTCACACTGTTTCACCATTTATCCCTGAGTGCCATTGTGCTAAAACTTAATCATTTTGATGAAATCGCCAAAACTCATCAACACTTATGGCTTTTACTGCAGAACTGCGGAGGCCGCTTGATAGGTCACTACAAACGTACCTGATAGGCTAATATAGGAGCAGACCATTATTATAATATGCACAATGGGCTGTGAATGGAAAAGAATTCGTGAATTGGGAATGGCACTCCGCTTCTATCTCGTCTTCCTTGCTACCTCCGCTTTGGCCAAAGGATCCAGAGGAGATGGTGGTAAGGTGCCATCTTACATTAAAGCTGATCATCATATATGAAGAAGCACCCGACGAACATTAGTGCTTACTACATCAAGGTTTATTTATTGTTCTAATGCTTAAACTGATACGATGACTTAAGCATTTTGATCCTGTTATATTTCCCTTATTCCTGTTGCATTGCTCATATTTCTTGCCGTTAACCGGTCTCAAAAAGTGAGTAAATATACTGTAAAAATAGAAAACATGGTTGGCAGTAAAAGACCTCCAAAAATTGATTTGATGCCTCCTCTCGTTTGCTGCAACATATCGGTCAACTATCTTCCTATTTTTCACACCTTATGTTGATTGTTTAAGATGCCTCCAGATGCACGCACTGCATCTGGGCGATACGTTGGACCACGATTTGCGTACTTTGCAGCCGATAATATATGGCTCCACTACTAGTGCACTTCAGTGTAGGCACTGAGGCTGAAAAGATTCCTTAATACCATGGAAAGGTACGTTGCAACTCGCAAATGAGTTATAGCGTGTGGTTTAATTTTGTAGTTCGAGTCGTGCATTTCCGATCACGCTAGTTCTGGCATGCGTGTGATATCTCTGCTCACTTTCTTTCTCAATCAACCACAAATGGGTGATTGGTGTGGAGGTCCACTACAAGCAACATTAAAATGTTGAATTGTGTGGAACTTTACCGATGAAATCGGATTGCAATCAATTGGGCTCCATTGCCACATGCACAAGAAGCTTGCCTTCAACTGTGCATTGCACATGTGCGTGCAACCAGAATTGTTAAACTCCGGTTTGAATGATAGTAATTAATGACTGTTATCACTGGTGGGGAAGGCAGGTAAAATCGTGCATTTTGAGGTCTTTTTAGGCAATATTACCACTGCCGGAATGCTGAGAGTACTATCTCTGTGTTTTTTAGCTAGAATAAAATTGACGGAATAAATTGTGTAGACAAAGTGCACTATTTTTTAAAAGTTTAGAAATGACTGCGGGGAAGGCGATTAGAGAGCACTAATTCCGACTTCCTCCTCCTATTGTGTCACTTATACAAAGGGCTACACCTTCAATCTCAAACCATTTGTCCATTTCGTCACACACAATGACTGCTGAGCATCGATGCAGATAATCGACTTCTCCGTCTCCCTGGCACTTGGCGCCAGGGTGATGAAGACGACTGGCAATGATGAATGCCCTTCCACCTAAGTCGACTATGCAGCCCGTGCAACAATCTTAAGGGCGCTGAGGAAAATAGCACGCATGTATGTAAAGCCATGCTAGCACATGCCTTGAAGTAAACTCTGTCCCCAATCATAAGGCCATCTCGCTGTGCTCCACCCAGCACACACACCTTTCCTCCCTTATAGATCATAATAAGTATGGCAATGCACGGATCATGTAGACTCGAACAGAATAGTTTTCGTAAGCTTCTAATCCTTTTGATTTTTGTGAGGCTGCGACCTCATGCATTTGTCAAAGCGATGCCATCTATGCTCTCACGAAACAATCTAATAATAGTTTGAACCTCACACACTTCCTACCAACGCTGTAGCGCCTATCTTAGACGTTAATCCCGAAGTATGCGTGTCCCCACTGCTACTATTAACACGCAGATGGGCGGATTTGTGATGAATTAAGACTGCGTAACTGACAAAAGTAGCTTCCCTGTCTGTAAACCTCGTACGTGCAGCGTGCCGGTGACAAGGCAGATGGATTTCAAGTAACGAAGCGATCGATTGAATTAAGTGCTTAGGCCAAATCCTCAGGCTAAGTTGTGCGATCATTACTGCCAGTCGGATGCGTTGTGCATTTCTTTTTCTCTTCGTCTACTTCTCTTTTGCCCTCTTTGGCGCATGAGCTGATCCTAGCAGCCCAGCTATCACGTTTACTTAGGTAAAAACCCTCTGGCTAGGATGGAATGGCATTGCTATGTAAGAAGCTTTTTTGAAGGGCACGTGCAGATAACTCCTTCGGTAATCCCTCTTAGCATTGTCGAGGCTGCCATCATCCATACATGCGCAGGTAGACTTGCAACTTATACACGATAATGCTACACGAGTGTAGCTGCTCTGAGAGAATCGTCTCCTAGTGCGTGGGCTTCTAATAACGGGATAGAGGGAGCCATTCTTAGCATTAAATCTAGCTGGACAAAGAGTATCCCTAGGCAGGGTGGAAGAAATTGGCTCGAAGGTCAGTGCCACGTTAAATCGAGGATTGATGAAACTGCCTATTTTGCCGATAGAAGAACATCTTTTAGACTTGTGTTTGCAAGAAGAGATACTGATGTGAGCCACACTAGAGCACATCGAGATGCTGCTGGAAACAAATGGCTGGAAGACTTAAGGGAAGAAAGTTTCGAGCAATTTTCCAAGTGGCGAGAAGCAAGCGTTGATAGGCATTGCGTGGAGAAAGGGACAAAAGTATTCGAGGAGTGATCTGGATACAATGCCTTAATAAGTTAAGCTGAATTTGGGACATTTGTGAATAGGTATTCAGAACTGTTTCTTGCAGGTAAGCACAGTGAATGAGCGAATGGCCCAGAGGATGTGAGTCAAAGATAAACGACCTCGGTAGATAACTGAAGAAATACTGAAGGCACGCTAAAATGGGGAATAGACGAAGGGCTTGAAGACAAATAAATCAGACCTAATTGGATGTTTAGGTGGATGTGTGATTGGGGGAATATGTGATGAGTGGATAAATCCATATATGATCGAAAGTATGAATATAAAGCAAAAAAATAGATTTATTTGACAACCATGGATGAGATCTGAGTAAGTTTATGACAATAATCAGCAGTTATTAGCCCTTACTTTCGTAAGGCTCCTTTTGTATTGTTTCTGTGAAGATCCCCTAGATTGTTTTTCACAAAATTCCAAGATAAAGCCAAATAGGAATGCGTTAAAGCAGAGGTTCTAGCCTCTCTCTAACCCTGTTACTAGGCAATTACGCAAACTGCTTTCCATAAACAAAAACCTGCTTGATAATTGATTAATGTTATCGAAATGGGATAATAAAAGTGAGAGATTTGGTGCGCCGGTAGTCAGTGGTGTTAGTAGCGGTAAAATAAAAGAAATATTGAATAGGAAAAAAATAAACAAAATGTAAATATAAATGCATGAGATGAAAAATGAGTGCGGCAGTGGCAAGGTTCCAAAAGGGAAATGGTGAATTGGTAATGTACGGGTGTCACGTGTGGCGGTGAGGTGAATTGTAAATTTTGAGGTGAAACAGCATCGCAATGAAGAATATGTAACCATTTGCACAGACCATTGTTTATTTTGCCTGTCAAATCAATGAGAATTGGATGAGATGAATGAATGAGTGTTTGGATGAATGTGCGAATGAATGAGGGAGTGATGGGCTTCTACTAACAGGCTATAAGTAGTAGTAGTAGTGGTGGTGGTGGTGGAATGGAAGAATTGACTAGTATGTGCATCTAGTAGGTGCATGCAGATAAGTGGTTGGGCAGGTAAGAGAGAGAAGAATGTCAAATATACATAGGAATTCACTACTGCTTCTACTGCTCGGAAGGTGTAAGTAGGCAAAGGGAATAGGCAGGTATAGTGGGGAAAAAGGGGAGAAATGAAGAAACAATAGTAAAAATTATTGCAAGAAATACGTCGGAAAGAAGGAGATGCAAAATGGAAAATGGACAGGGGTAATGGGAAATGAGCAGGTCAAAACTACTCGACTATCGGTGAGCTCCATTTTTTACTCATTGGACGACAACTGGGGTTTTCAGCATATCCAGATGACAACCTTGTTCGAGAGAATTGAAGCCGACTGAGTAAACGACATTTTGCGCCAACAAAATTCTGAATTTTCTGAGATAGTTATAAATTTAAAATAGCAAATGCTTCCCATAATAGGCCTTATGGCCGTCTTTGGTATTTAGCGGAACATTTTGATTATGGGTGGAGCGTGAAGCATCATCGTGAAGTCAAATTGTGATCTTGAATGAGATTAGCTAATCGCCAAGACAGAGAAGGCAAAAGCATCGCCTGGCGGGTCAATAAGCGGTTTTGGTGGTAAAGCTGGGTATGTAATGAATGGTAGCAGTAGTGATGAAGGTACACGCATGTAGGTGAGTGGGTAAGCAGGTGGGTGGGACATGGGCGAGGGAGGGGGAGAGAGTGAGGTGGATGGGACAGAGGGTAGCCATCTGGGAGGAAAGAAGGAGAAAGGGGGTGTGAACGGGGAGCGACGAAGGAGCAATGAGATGAAAATGGTACAGCAGTGTGGAGAATGCGTAGAAGTATGTGGGCGAGGATAAAGTGGCTAAAAGAGGGAGACAATAGCGTTCATTGATGGGTGGGCGCAGCTGGGTAAGTTGAGCTGCCTGTTGACGCCATTGCCTTCTTTCTGTTCCACATTTAGCCTTCGTTTCTCGCCTTCCATACCCCTCTTAGCTTATAAATCTTTTACATTCTTTCCCCTTTCCATTTGTTCATTCATTCGTGCCTATTTTCTTTCCATGCACTGACCCATCTCAGTATCATCACCATCACCGAAACTGCTTATAGGCCGCTAGTAGATGCCTCACTACCTGTCACCACATATGCAGCACTAATTCCTACTTTCTTTCACTCTTCGTGTGTTTTCTCATCTGATTTTTTCTTCCAAGCTTTTCTCTGATACGCGTTTCCTTCTACTTCCCTCTTTCTTGCCTTCTTTCTTCCTTCACTTTCCTTCATTCATTCATGCCATCATTTAGCCACCCACCTTGTTCGTCAATTTTTATTTATTCTAAGCGTGTCATGCAACGCATACACACCCTCTGCCTCCCAATTCATGAACCTCCACCGCCGGGACCACTACTTACATCCTACTAGTAGACCTATTGCCCTCCTTGCTCATAACTACTTATAGACTGCTAGTAGACGTCCCTTCCTTCCCCCTGTTCATGTTGCCTTCTCTGTCTTCCACCCCTTTCTACAGCCACTATTCGTACAACGTTCTTTCGCCTCTTCATTTTTTCCTTTTTCCTTTCTTCTCAAAGCTTGTTTTTTATTCGTTGATAAGCATGCAATCTCGCTTTCCATCTCATATTGTTTTTCCTTCACTCCTACATCTATTGCTGGCATCTTTTATCACTTTTCATATTTATGTTTCCATTTGCGAGTTGTCGATAGCAAAGATCCTTTCCATTTCAAAGCAAAGATAATAACTTACTTTTTTTCCTTCTCTCTCAATTTTCTAATGCCACACCCTTAATTATGAAGAGGACCCAATTATTTGCACCTCAACGATACCCGTGGCTTCATCAAGTCTAATTTCTCATTTTACCTCCTGCCATAAAACATGGGTGCCGCATTAATTTACGCCTTTTTTTACTCTTCACTTAAGATTGTTATTACATTTATTTTTGCATCAGTTTCCTCGTCTTCGTAATTGACAAATACCAATTTTTCCTATTTTTCATCCGCTTTTTTTTATTACTTCCTTACTTCTTTTAAAAACGGCAATGCCACACCTCACTAATCTTTGATTTCCTCTCATCGCTTTGCATCTGCGACACCTACGATTGTATTATAAAACTACCATTGCCTCCTCAAAATCTTATCTCTGCTGCTGTTATCGTTAGACCTAAACATGCGCACACAGATGCATCCCTGTCCCTTTTTCTCCGTTCAATCCAACCTTCTCCATTAGCAAAGCAAAACACCCGCCTTTCCTTCATCGCATTCTTTCTCTCGTTTTTCTATCCATTCAATCGTCGCAGACATTTCATTTCTTCTTTCTTTGCTACTTCTTTCCTCATAGATTAGTTAAATAGCAAGAGCAGTTCTTGTTCGATGATGCAGAGAGGTGCGCCAACAGCCGAACAGACTCTACCTGCTCATCTCGCTTGTCCATGCAAACTGCACCATCTGAACTTTCCATTATCCGCTCCAACTCGTCTTTTCTCCCCATTACACCCATTCCTTGCATGTTTCTTGCATAAATTTAAACTATTGCTCCTTAAGTTTACCCTTTCTCTTCCTTATCACACCTATCACCTTCTATTTCCTACTTACGCCCTCCAATTAGTTCTAGCAGTTGTAGTCTCCCATTCCTTCCTTCCTTATCTCTTCCTCCCTTACAGCCCTGCCTCCACTGATCAAAGCAAACGTTTGCCTTTCCTTGAATCCATCCCCTTTTTCTTTCTTACTTTTGTGCATTGATCCTCTTTTAACCCACTGGCTAGCAAGAACAGTAGACGAGCTTGAAAAGGCCATGTGGACAGGTAGGCAGAGGGAGCGTTTCACTAACCACCGCCTTCTCTGATCATCATGCACTCAATTACTCACCCGCAGCATATTAAATCCATCGTTCAGTCATCGGCCTGGCGGTCGGCGGGTGGTTGGATGGATGAGTGGATGTGGATGAAGTGTGTGCATGTATGATAAACTACCTAGCTGGTCCTGCCAGAACACGGCGTGATGTCAAGTAACGCTGATACAGGCACTGCAATGAAGGCATGGTATTAGGAGATAATGACAATATTGGGCTGGCTGGCAGATCACAAGAGCTCCTAGACACTGGAAGGAGGGCGTTGGTAATAAAAAGAAGGGTGATGTCGTTATTCTCCAGACAATGCGTTGTGGTAGTGCATAAGAATGTGTCTCTGCCGCCTTTCGACGAATTAAGCAATGGAATGTGCAAGATGATGGGGAAAGCGTGAAGGAGCTTAAGTTTGTAATGGGTGACATTAATCAGTCCTAACCCTGTCGACCAGATAAGAGCACAATTTATTAGGTGCGATAGCATGGGTAACATTACTGAAAAGGTGGCTAATAGGAGGCAAGATCGCTTGATGTTACTAAGAGGAATGGTGCAGATGGTGCATGTGGACGTGTGCTGCGATGCTGAATGGGTGTGTACTTCTATCGAGTCTATAGACGTTAGGCAAGGAAACAAGGAGATGGTGGATAAAGCAAGATGGTGAGAGGCAGCGTAAAGGATGTTGAGTTTGGGCAAAATCTTGTGGTTTGTATTAATGCAGCTCAGACTGTGCCTACCAGCTGCCAGTTTCACTGCTCCTAGGAGGCCATTGATGGAAAGCACAGGCGAGCATAAGGGAGGTAGAGTGAGGGTACAGATTTACTGTTGGGTAAAAGTGCAGCGATTATCCGAATCGCAGACTGACATCAAACAGACTGAAACTGGGCTGAACATGCTATGCTAGGCTAGGCTAAGGCAAGCAAAAGAGCTCAAATGCCACCAAAAGCAGGATCCCTCAGAAGATAGGAGGGGTCAATGGTGTGATTGAAATATGTATTCCTGATATCTTCCCATTCTGTACCAGGGGGAAAATTACGATGGTTTGAGGGCAGTGAGATGGTAGAAATGGGCCTTACATGAACATTTTAGGCCTATTTTGACAACGGAACAAATTAAGCGAACAAATCAACTCATTTTATGGCGACTTATCAACAGTCGGCAGTAGTGTCCCTAGCGGATGAATATGAGCTGAATTAATAAAACGCAAATGTAAAATGCGTTCGTTTTGATTGGATTTAAATGTGTTAATTGATAAAAATTCACCAATTCCCTTTACATTAACCTTTGCCACTTTAGCAATATCTAGCCAAAACATCTGTTTGTCGGACTTCCATTGCATTATGTATCGACAAATGATTCTTTGACACGGCCAACTTTAATCTTTGGTATGCCTGCAACAGAAATGATCATTTGACCGACGGAATCCACTGGCGAAGGCTTATCATAAACAAATTACGCTTGAGCCCGAAATCCTGAAGCTAAGTGTCGCACGCATATGCCATCACTTTGTCTTAGTCCAAGAATATTTGATTTCTTGTAGAGTTATTGACAACATGACTACTTGACAACGGAGATACACGAATAAAAATACCCAAAGCACAAAATATTAGAGATAAATTCAAGTACCCACCTAGCTAACCACACCTTTTTAGCCTCCCCTATGTGCTCAGCCACTTCGAGGTGCCATCTTTACGATGCATCAACTTGTCGAAAACTTCATAATCCCATTATATGATCAAAATCATCATCACTAAGATCCATTGTAGCTTCCATAAACTATGCACTTCACTTAAAAGTCACATGCTTAGACAGTTCATCACACGTCCGGAAATTGTCAGATGGGATTAACTCCTTGCTCAGGACAATGGTCATCCTCATTTCGTTATTCGTCCCTTAAATCAGTTTCATGTACCATAAGTATTTAAATTAAACGGCAAGGGCTCAATGTGGATTTCGGTGCAACTGCACTGCTAAGATGATACCGCATAAATCCACCTATTCACCATTCCCGCCTCCACAAAATGCGATGGTTCTGGTACAATGACTGCACGAATTCTTCTCTTGGCCTTCTTTTGCACTACCCTACGATACCTTATAGCCCTGCTCTTACGGGCCTTTGCGCATCCATTTCCTTCATATCGGTTTATCAAATACATGTGCGACTGCTAAAGCAGTCCATTACCTGGTTGACGCTTCGCCACTTAATGCCTTTTATTGTAAGTTACGATCCAAAATGATGCACAGAGACAATAAGAGTCAATCTAATTCCCGATAAAGCAATCCACCACCTCGACTTTTTTGAAAATGCCTAGCAAGTGCTTTAACGAATATCAGAAAGTGAACGCTCACAAACGATGGAACATGCTCAAGCTTGGGATGTTATTCTACCATGTTTGCTAAATTCTACATGCGCTATGAACAGCAAAACATTTGAGTATTCCATCGACTAATCATACAACACATAAAATGAGCCATATGGTAAAAATGCGCTTAAGTCCAGTTGGTGATGCAGACGTGTAAAGTTAATGACATCACAAATATTAGTCGCTTGGTTGATTAAACGAATAATTTGGAGTGCCTCGAATAAGTTATGGTGAATTATGCTATTTGGAGGCTATCCTTATTTTATAGATGCGAATGTTTGAAGCTAGGCAAACTGAGCGCATATGCATTGGCACGCGGATACTTGAGGAAAAAAGGCAGTTAATGAACTTGATGGCTAGAGCTAGTTTATTCGTTGGCTTGCATCTGTTATAGATGAGGCAGATCCGGGCGTAGTGAACACGCGATTAATCCCTCATCCTTGGCTTTTATATTCTTTGGGACAACACAATAACTAGATAGAGTCATGATTTACTTGTAGTTTATTGAACTCAGAGCAAAACGGAGTTTGCTTTTCCCATATTGGAAGTCGATGACAACTGTTTTGCCAGGCGATTTATGTTCACCAGTTGCTTCTTGTCTAAGAAGTGCAATCAAGCAGACATTCCAGACGCTCCTATTCTGAATGATCGATGCAACTAGAAAGTTCTCATCACCACCACCATCATTAAAGTGACTTGCAAGTAGCCTATGATTTCCAATGGGATATTCTTAGTAAAGGAACATAAATCCATAGTTGGGTGGGGTAATTTAAGCATCCAGCTTCAGAATGGTGTGCTGTCATCTTGGCTAACAAATTTTCGTTTACCCAATCCATTAAAACCTGTCGTTAGATCGTCCTTCTTTGTACTATTGTTAGCCAGCATCCACGCGTTGTTCAGTGAGGCAATTTTGCTCTTCAGAACCAGCTTGCTATCCCCATCTTCGTCGGCTCATACCATGTGGTATGGTCATTATATCCTTGCACCATTGTCGACCAAACGAAATTGACTGGATATGGGACAGCTCGAGACCCTTCATACAATCTTTCACTGTGCTTTCTTGCATGGTTAAAAGACTAACTAGACTATTCACTCTTCAAATATTTTATTTTGTGGTTAAATGATTGAAGCACTAGCATAAACAAAGATGGGCAAGCTTCCGCCTAGCTATCCCCAGCGATCTTTCTGCAAATGCCTTAAATCATGCGAAAGTTAGCACAAAAGCCCCCGCCCTTACATATGAATGGGTTGACACTAGTCCTCATAGAAGCACCAGATAAAACTGCGAAGAAAAGTAGCCCAATGGTAGAATTTGCGTCATTTCTCACCGCATTCTTAGAGAATTCATAAGTACAGACATTTAATGCCGTTTTGGAGCTTAACAGCTAAAATTACGAACAGTAGTGCGGCATAAGCTTGCTCAGGAAGCAGCATTTTCTGTTGGAATGTTTGTATATTACTGCCATTTACGCAGTGGCATGGGAATTTCTTCACGGAAGTTTCCTCATCTTTTAGAATTGCTTTCCAATCTTGTAGGCTCTGGAGTGTGCAACTAAGAGCTGGTTGCAGTTGTTGCGGAGGAAGTAGAAGACATATTTGCCCATCACTTCTAATTAAATAAGAGCGCACCATGCCCAACAGTCTACAAAAGAGGTCTTTAGGAGAAAAAAAATTCACAATTGACGATGTCATGCGTACACAGGAGTGAAAGCATAAAACTATAAGAAGAGCCAGACATTAAAGCACGTACTTACGTCCCACCTGTGCATTATCTGTTTAACTGCCAAGAAAACCTCCTAGACCCAAATCATGCACTTCAGTTGCCCCTTAAAACGTCTGTTTAAATTTATGGACTTGCCGTAAAACGACCTAAGGGAATCATACGGGTCGACATTCCCTGTGCCATAACTACGGCAAAGAAATGATTGGCAGTGAATTCGGCATGAGGGAACCCTGGGTTATTTCTACCATCATGCATCACGAAGTATAGCTAAGGCTAAGAATCGAAGGAGAGATACCAGTTTCTAGAAGGAAAGAGATAAGGAAATGTAGGTATGAAGTTAACTTCAAAAGTAGCTATAAAACAGGTTAAACCTGCCTACCGATTAGGCAAGGACGGCGCTCCTAATGGGAGATGGAGTGAATTACTGGCTACTGAGAATGGCTGACATCAACCAAGTTGTAAATCAATGAATTAAATCAGATGCCAATGCAAGGCTTATCACGCCTTCTTGAGCAAAGCCAGTTACGTTATGAAAACTATGATCTCCATCTTTTCTATGCCGCTTTTTGCTACTAGTTACAATGCAAACTGTTATATGACTACATGAGCCTTTAGCTAAGCCGATGAGTTTGGCTTAGATGGCGAGAAGTCATAGAGCTAGAGAAAGACGGGCCCTTTTTTTAACCCCATGCGCGTGACGTTTCCTCGGTTCGTGCATGAGGGCAGGGCAACACGAATTCAGCTGTGCCTAAGCCATCGTCAACTTTCAAATTATTACAGGGTAGGGTCTCATTTGTTCAACCAATAGTCCAAAGTGAAATAGTTAATTATCTTGAGTGTTTTGTAAAACGAAGAATTAGCGATTTGTGTGTAGAAAACCGTCATCTCTAAACGTGTCTACTAGCACCCAAATGTATAAGGTGGCCAGCCTAAAATCAAGGATGTGCAATTCTCAGTATTTTATGTATGTGGAGACACTAAATCTGCTGTCTTCTGTGCTGATTAAAGAAGCCTAAAGCTTGAACAGGCTTATTACGATGTGCGCAAATTTTACTCTATGTTGCGCTAGGTCAGCATCCCTCTGGGTACCTGAAGAAGTAAAGGACATATTTTTGAACTCTGCTTTTGGGATCCGCTTTACATTTGACACTCTAGTCAATTTTTTTAATCTCATCAAGACTAAGCTGATCTTCTCGTATTCCTTCCGAAATTATTTGCAAATAATTATTTCCCAATTTCATGCACTTCGAATGCAGGCTTGATATATCTTCTTTAATCGGTGGACTGTCTTCTTTTGAGGAATTCTAAGTTACTACAGAAATGAAAATTCAGCCAAATTAGTGACGCCTTAGCGCTAGTCTGTCAAATGAGTTATACTTTGCTTACAAATGCTTGGTCGGGCATTTGTAGGGTTCCATAAATGGCACCGTGGGCTTTTATTTTAATGTCTCGCATATTCCTCCTATTAGGATACTCTGGACAGTTCGGAAATAGGAGCCAGGAGCAGGGTAAAATCATCCCTATGCGTAGTGCATGAAAATTCTTAGACTGCTTGAAGTGGTGCAGCATAATCAGTGGTTATCCAGTACAATGTAGATTTTCGAACCTAGTTATTTTATGGGCCCATTCTTCTGTTTTTGACTTTACAGTTTTTGCGAGGTCGCGAAAAACTGCTTAAAATAGAAGCAAAAAGAAGGCTTATCATATATCACCGGCAGCAACGATATGCGTAATTAGGAATAGAGATCTTTTTTTCTTCGTCTTGCTTTTTAGCATAGGTTTTCTGCTCACAGAGTTCCGCTGCATTCCCAAATAGGGCCGGTTTGAGCAGAGAAATGCCGATTTGACAAAGTTGGTTGAGATTTATCCTAAGACATCGAATGCAGAGCATACTGTTGGTCCACAGTACCATGAGGTCAGCCACGATGGAGTCGTTGATGCCTTATAAACTACTACCAGGCTGTCCCTCTGCCAAAGTCAATAAGACCATTTGCAACGCATTTTTTCACAATACTATCATCACCAGCTCATCGGCTATATTTAGCAGGACATCACCGACGCAAATGTGCATCCATGCCACAGCTGTCCAGACCAATAGTTCATTTTGGTCATCACGATGGATGTCTTAATCTTACTAAACACATCACACATGGATTTCACTTTGTATGGGAGTTAATGTCCCGAAATCTTCCTCTGATCTGCAGCACGTTTCCAAATTAATAAGCAGAATTCAATCCCTATCCGGATTTATCAAATCGTCTTTGGTTCCACTTTGTGAGCTGTTAAAACCAATTAGAAAATGATGCGGGTCAAAACAAAAGAGCACTAACGCTCCTAAGCAATCTTGTGTTCAACTACTTATTTCTAAGTTAGACGAAATGACTTCAACTTATCGCACTTTAAGAAAAACAATGTAGGGTACTCCAGTAATTATGTAATCCAGAATCGACTGAGGAATTATAAAGTGAAATCTGCCATTAACGGACCCATTGAATCACTAAGCTAGATTCCCTTCACAAACATTTGGTCAGGATGATGTCCATGCCAAAACGGCAGCAGTTTTGTGCCTGGTTAGGCGCTTAAAACGGGTGAATGTAGTGTGTCTCATATTTTTTTCTAAAACCTGTCGCTTTATTATCTTGACTTAATCCTCCTTTTTCTTTCACTTTCTTCCGGTCGGCACACCATTGCGAGCCTACTAATTTTCGATGACTACTTAAAGTGCATGCAGCAATAATGCCTAATATCTCCGACTTGTCGTCATCCCTTAAGGCCTCTTCATTCCTTTCTACACTACTAATAATCATTATCACACGCAGGTGCTGTAGGTACCTTAGCGACTGATGAAGGACTAGATTGCATGCACATAACACGGTGCTCAGTTTTGCTCTTGCACTTGTTATTAAATATAGTTCCAATGCAAGGAGGGAAAATAACTAATTATTTCAATGTTCACGGCAAAATACTGTGGATTCCAATGCCAAATTCTATTGAGTACTAATGACATTCCTGTGCCATGTTGCACCACACAGCCTCTAAAATAGCAACTTCATGTTGCTTTCTACAACCTATTCCCTGTTCTCTACGCAGCGCAACGGTGTACTTTTACCTCAAATCTCAAGGTTTTAATCGAAACCCACCCAAATCTGTTGCGAGGACAAAAATGAAAACAATGGCAGTAGTTAATGCAGGACTTCCATCTTATTAAGCTAGTGTCTGCTTGCAAAGCGCAGGGATGGATGCACGTCCGATGGTGGTAAGTTAAGGCGGCCCGTGGGAGAACTCTGGAGCGCAAACAAGCATATTTGGCCATCGCACTTCTATATAAGTGCATAATGCAGTTTACTTAGTGCCTTTTAAACACTGTTACTGTGGCACTGTGGAATCGGTTATACTATCTAAAGTACCGATAAAACGGCGTAACACAACGCGATGCAATATTTGCCTTATCATACCTATCAAGCGATATTTATTTAACTTTATACAGTCAGACCATCACATGCATAATCCTCAGTTAACACGCATACACAATTAGAGCATTTAGCACTCTTGCCTTTCAAGGGCATAAGTCTAAAGTTGAAAAGGTAGAAACCTAGCAGAAGCATCACAAAGAACTTACAGATTCTGCTTACAAAATAGCGTGCGTTCTCATCCTCCGAAATACTTCTCGCCAAACAACTACAAGGCAGACGATACCAAGGCGCTACAACAAGTCTTCATCGGAAAGTAAGTCTAGCTGACAAAGAAACACCTACAGAAATGATGTGAACGTATATGACCTAACATTGCCTCGAATGTTGGGTGTCCTACGAAGCATTCTGTGCAGTAGAGGTGTATTTCTGAATTCGCCATTCTTTAAGCTTAAAGCATTTTAAAATGAGGCATTACTTTTGAGAAGGTTACGCAAAAAGCCAACGCTACGACGAAGGTTAAGTGCACACAGGAGATTTTCATCGAAAGATAACAGGTGCTCACTCACAAATATGTGTTCCGAAGAAATTACTGAGAAGAAAGGCAAAGTTTGCGAATACATCGTGGCACAGACAGCACATCTTGTGATTGTAGACTATTTTGAGATTCAAAAAAATATTTTTGTGAAGAAGAGGGCGCAAGGCAAGAATCATGAAAAGATTTTGCAATTTTCCTTACCTTTTTGATGCCACAAGAGCATCCCGTCGGATCTTTGAGACGCTTGGCAAAGGAGACAATGAAGGCCGAAGATTGCTGAAAGGGGCCTAGTACGCGTAAAATAAGGAGTTAACATCGTGATTCAAATCTTTGATTTGCTTACTCACTGCGGGTTCCATTACTATTTGAATTAACCAAGGGGTGCTCCACTCACTATATATACTATAAATACGCACAGATGAAAACATTGCTTATTTACTTGTTCGTATGCGTAAAAATAGATGCGCTTAAAGAAATGTATCTAAAAGTTTAAGTCATTTACCTTTATGCTCGGCAATCAGGTGTGCATAATCAGGCATCAGACAACTTATACTGAGTACCTATTCAGTGGCTTAGACGTTCCACCTCAAAATGCAAATGCGAAGACTTTTCAAAATACTTCTTAGCCGGAGAACCCTCAATCTCCTATGTTTAAAGGCAAATGTCAACATTTAGAAGGCGTTTTACCTCCCTGTCGATAAGGCAAGGATAAGACGCAAAGGACCTTGGGCACACTTACAAACGTTATTTGAAGCCATTCCACGGCATAGCCAACTATCACAGCTCCTATCTCATCTGGCCATTTCATGCACCATATCATTAAACTCCACGTAACTGTCCAATCGCGGTACTAGCCATCACACCCATTTAATGGCACCGCGTGCTGAATTGGCAATGCGATATTTTTGACCACCCTGCGAAGTAATAGGCTGTGAGTTCACTCAAGCTGTATTCAGCCTTCTCGCCTTCCGCCTTCCTGGCATGCATGCCCCTGTACAAAGCAGTTAAAAGCATCCTGTTTTCTACTCCTTAAACACAACCCTTCCTTCTTAAACCCATCTACCCAACAACCTATTAGATACGCGTTCACCACCTTTTAAAGCTATTGTTAAGGCCAAGTAGTAGCACTCCACTTTTGACAATCCACAGCTCATTCAGCAGTAGGGTTGGGGTATCAAATAAAGACGGTACTCTGAAGTGCACCTCACCTCCGTCAATAAACTGCAACTCAACAAAATTAAAACACTTCCACACCTGCTGAGGTAAAACATCCTGCAGCCGTCATTTGATCGCAAAATGGACTGCGGTTGGGCAATAGAACACCTCTATCACCAATTCCTACATGTGAACTGCAACATCCACCTTTTTCTCCTCTCCGGAGACGAAAAGAGACATCATACTTCGCTAGAATGCATAAATGTATTTAACATACCAATGACCCACTTCATTAAGGTGCAACGACGAGGCAAATAGATGGCCCCGTCACTGAAATCCCCCATCCAACAAACCACCGGCCCACCATATAGTTACCTCCGCCTAGTTCAATACCGTTCTCCATGCTCTCCTCGGCAAGAGTTCTGCGTTCTCAGCCCCTTCATCTTCCATGTTGTAAGCAAAATCCCATATGGGATGGAACAATGTGCTAGTCATCACGCGTTTCCATGACCAGTGGAGTAAATACGAGCCTAAAAGCAAAAGGTCAAGCTCCTGTTAACGATGCGGTGCCATAACAACCATAATGACCGAATAGCTAATATTTAATATAGCATCGCAAACTTGCAGGGACATGCCCAACCACTTGTCTCAGGCAACGGAACTAAACTCAATGCCATTAACGGACAGATGCCCATTGAAACGCACAAAAGAATCCTAAAATGGTACAATCTTATGTTACATTAGCTGCGTAGGTAAGAAACTGCAGAGGCAAGTATAACATGAAGTCGTTGGACATTTTACGTTTCGCTCACAAATTAAGTGCACCTGACAAATAAGTCGTCCCACTCACTGCAGCAGTCACACGTGGATGCCATTCAAGTGCCTCTGGAAAGTTACCCATGTGTGGGTACGGGAAATAACTTGCGTTTAAGGCCCCAAACATCGGGCAAGCGATTATCGAATATGGAACTGAATTGCGCAGAGAATGATGCATATCAAAGCATCATAATATAATCGTCCTTCTAATTACTTCACACTTATTTGATATAAGCAAAAGTAATAAAATCTTAACATCTTAGAGTAAAAACGAACAAGCAAAACTGCTAATCGCTCTGCTCTAAATTCATCAAAAATATCACCCGCTGTGGCTATGGGAAGTGAGTGCGGATGAATTCCATATCACTGCCATCTCCTAATGGTCTCTCTTCTCGTTTTCACACTTTTGGGGCCACAACCCTATCCATGGATAAAAAGGTCTATGCAAGAAAGCAATGCACTCATTTTTGGTCTTTTATTAAATGAGCGAAATAAGCAAAATAACCTTTCAGGAGTGTAGTTCAGCAGCATTGACGGTTCCTCTGAATGTATGGCTGAGTTAAATGGACTCCGTGTCGGCACATCATCGCACCATCCCCTCCGGCTCATTAAACTACTATTATGGTGGGAATGCTTCAATCAGAGATGGCTACTAAAGTAAGATCCAATGCTAGACTGAGAGGAATAATGAATCATTCCTCTGGCAGATTTATCTCTTCTTTAGTCGCTATCTTTCTTCCTTCATTCCTATAGGCTATAGCACACTGTCACGAAATTTCACTTTGCCATCTTCATCTCAGACAAGTGCGATGCTGTTAGAGCATCAGATTCATGAATGCGCCTCTCTGTCTCCTGTTACTACTACCGTTCGACATGCTGTGCCACCTTTCTGACCGACTATCATGCTTCTACTTTCCTTTGCATCGGTCTGACAGATACACGAGCGATTGCCACTGCAACCCGTTAACTACCCCACTCTTCGCCGCTTAAGGCCTGTCATCATATGTTAGAAGTCGAACGAATGCGTAAATGCTACCCTGCTTAATCAAATCGCTGACAAAATAGCTCAACAGCTTGAACTGCTGAGGAATGACTCAAGAGTACTCTAGCGAAATTCGAGAGCTCTACGTTCACGAAATGCAAGGCATGCGCAAACTGTGACAATTTCAATCTCTCTATTTCACTCCGCATATGCTGTGCAAGGCATCTACATTCAGATGTTCCATCGACCAAACATCCAACACGTAAATGGACAACATGGTTAAAACACGGCTAGGACATCATGCCGGTGGTCTCAAAATACTGGTCAAATGAGTCAATAAAATAAAGCCAACCAAATCAAAACTTGCCATGGCTTAAGCAAAGTATAATGAGTTACGCCTTTTAAAAATCACCCTCATTTTACAGGTGCAAACGCTTGAAGCTGAACAAACTGCGCACGCACACTCATTGACACGTGGATATCTAAGGCAATAAAGGCAGTTGATGAAATTGTTGGAATGGGTTGGTCACATTCACTGGCTTGTGCCTGCCGTACACGCGGCAGACTCGAGTGCAACCGACACGGGACTAGTCTTCCCATCCTCGGCATTTATACCTCCAGAACTAATAAAATGATTAGATAGAGTCATAATTTATTTGCATTATATTGAGCACAGAGCAAAAACCAGAGTTCGCTTTTCTCACATCATAGAGCAACGAAAACTACGCTTGCAAAGAGATTTGCGATCACTGGTCGCCTCATGTCTAATAGGTGCAATGAAACAGACTTTCCCAACGCTGCCCTTTCGGGCGGCCTACACAGCTGGAGAATCCGCTTCACCACTACAAATGTGAGTTGACTTCAGCCCACGAGTCGCGATGAGGTCTACTCAACGAGAGAACATAAACACCTAGTTGGACGGAGCTTTTCGAACATGCAGCTGCATAATGGTATGCGTTCATTTTGATTAACAATCTTAGACCAATCAAATATATTAAATCCTGCCTATTGATCGTACTTCTTGCCACGATTACTATCTTGCATCTACGAGTGGTTTAGTAGGGCAATTTCACCTACTAGCATTCACCAGCCTTTGGTAGCCTCGTCAGCATGAATGCATTGGTACGGTCGTCATGCCGTTTCTTCTAATTTTACAAATAATATTGACGACTTGGAACATTTTGGGAATCTTGCTAGCGACCTTCCACTTTGTCTTCCTTTTATGAGCAAAACGCTAACTAAGCATTTACTGTTTAGCTTCTACATTTCTTAGGTTGCATGCTTCAAGCACTAGATTAGATTAGCTAAATAATTTTTGCCTCTGTTAATAGAGGTTTGGTTTCGTTTTCTCATGCTTCTGCCCAGCTATTTCCAGCGATCTTTTATAATAGCACACGCTATTGTTGCGAGGCTAATTATTGTTAAATTAGATGCTAGAAAAACTTGTCTTGTAAACCTTATTATGCTCGCTTCATGCGTTCTCATCTTAGTGTATGATTTTTTCTCCATTCGGTGAAAGGGCATTTGTTCCACATAGATTTCCACAGACAAGATGCAAGTGCGCACCAGCTCTCCTCAAGACGACAATATCCTCTGATAGATCAAATGGAAGCCATTGCCTTCCCTTTAGCGATAAAAAGCTAGCCATTGAAAGCGATTTTTCCTTAACCCGCCAATGTTACAGACTTAGTCCTGAAATTTAAAATACTTCCCACTGCGCCATTTAATAAAGGAAAAGCTGTACTTACGATACTGAAAAGGGTGCTTCGACCTATTTTGTCGTTACTGTAACCGAAAATCTTTTTCTGGCCAAAGAGAAAGTAGGGCCCAGCTGAGTTGTGTCTAATACCACCCGTTTTAGAAGTTCAAATGTTTGAGCCGCAATGATGTTATCCGATGGACAGCTCAGTCATGTCACAGATATCCACCAATCACAAACTGCGATTCCATGGTGTATCGTAAAAGTCATGGAAAGAAGGGGGAGTAAACAGTTGATGTGTTTTTGTCAAAAAGTACTGACGTGTCTAGGCAATGAGTAAGATGCATAAAAACCACTAGTGAGGTTATCTGCAAATGCGTAAAGTAAATATATTGACGAGGACGTCGGTTCCGTGGCCTAATGGATAGGGCGTCTGACTACGGATCAGAAGACTGTGGGTTCGAGTCCCGCCGGAGCCGTAAAACTCATTCATTTCTCCTGCTGCATGTAGTAGCACCGTGCCTGTCCAACTATGGATTGCATCAGGAGGGATGGATGTGACACCTGCTTGGATGCTTGAAGGAAGGGGCAGTAAATTGAGCTAAAATAGGGAAAGTGGAATGTCATTGTGCCTGGTGAGAGGCTAGAATCCATAACATCCGCGTTATTAGAACGACACCTCAACCTACTGATATGCCTCATCACCAAAAATCCTCTACCCTCATTTCTCTTTTGCTTTCTCACTACCAAATCCTTCCCACTGCTCTTCCTCTGCACTCACTCCCTTATATTCACATCTTTTGTGCTTCTCACCCTTCTTCTCCTACTCATCTGCTCCTGTTGCTAACCTCTCTCCTTCGAACAGATGCCATGCTTCGCCGTTATGACACATGGAATGAAATGTGTGACAGATGAAGTGTGACCAGCGGAGTTGCTTATTGCACCAGTTGACAAGGAAGAAGTACTAAACAGGATTTTGGCAGTCTCCGTAGCTTAGGGGTCAGAGCACTCGTGAACCAGTTGAGTTTTGCCTGCCTCATTGCCTCGGCTTCACCATGTCCTGTTTCCCTAGCAGCTACCCGCTCCAGTATCTTGCACTCACACCACATCCAAACTGATGAATCAAATATGCAGGTGGATAGGTGGGTAGACTATTTAATGCCATTTCGTTTTTGCAGAAATTGGGCTCATGGGGAAGCTGACATATAGAACTTTTCAGTTAAAATAATTTCTAGGCTGTACATTTCGGGTTCTAAAGCATTCCTAGACATAACAATCCAGGGATATTAATGAGTAGGCTGAGTGTTTTCAGTGGATGCCTGCTAGCAGGGATTCCTTGATGCAGAAAGCGTATCACTATTCACAAATTTCGTGCACTGCTAATTTATTTATGTCTTGCATTCACATTGGCAGATGCTGCTCAGAGCACCCGCATGCGTTCATTTTCCATTGATTTAGGGCAGCAATCAGGAATTGAATGTTTGTTCGTTAACATTAGTCTTGGTTGAACGGTGAAACGAATTATTCCTATTTGTGTTTGGCACGGATCTGCTAACATTTAATTTGATCGTGGTCTTGCAAGCATTCTGTAATTGATGGCCGCATCTTAATGTTCATCTAAGGACTGAACAGTTCCCGAAAGTAGCAACACTGTTGCGATGCTTGCCTGAATGCGCCTTTTAAGTGCGAGTTGATCAGTGACCACGAATAGGTTAGTGGAGGGAGCATCATCAGCAACTGAGCGTGAATGAGCATCTGAATGAGCTCAGCCTCGATCACTTTTTCCCCGACTATGTGATCATTACACTCAATGCGAAGGCATAAGGATCAAGGCTAAAGATGAGGAACCAATCGTATTACACTGACAGCTGAGATGGTGGAACACTACTCATTACAGAACCCCTTATTCAGCCACAGTTCGTCCGAATTACATAAGGTATGGCTAAAAAAATACTCAGTGCGTCAAATTCTAGCATTTGTGCGAATTTGCTTCTACATTGTGGGGTCGATACCCTAAATAGGGTGCAAAAACCAAATCGATGGCACACCTTAACGAAGGTTGCTTAATGCAAGTAAAATCGACTTACCCGCAGATGCCCCACAGTAGCCGCTTTCGAGACGTGCGCATGTATGTGGTGATCAAACCTTGTTGCATGTACCCGAAGGTGAAAACAATGAAGCGGCATAAGGTGGGACGAATTGGAATGAAACTGGAAAATTGTGCTTCGCAAAATAAAAGATATTTTTGAAGTGAACTCTGATCTGCATAAGGCAAGAAACTGCCAACCTACTCCATACTTTTCTTTCCATAAAATCGCGTGATCAAAGGGCTTGTTATTGGTGACACTATCTGAGAACAATCGAAGCAACCGCTTGCATGTCATTCACTTCCTTCGGCCTGCATGCTGCCCAGGTAGGTGCTTTTCCAAGGCACGTGTGTCTCAGCGCTTCTTAAAATCCCGAATGCTGACCACCACATAATGGTATCGTCAACACTGTTACCACCACAGCAGATGTGATGACCACCATCCCTCCTCACCGCCCGTTTGTTGCCGGCTGGCATGTCCGCTTCAGAAGGCATCTACAGCAAACGCAACTACTTTCACTGCTACAGGCGCCATTGCAAGCAGAAGTAGTTCGTACTTACAAAAACATTAGCGCTATTGCATTACCGTTGCAAAGAGTGGATCGGTTTGAGGAGGAAGTGTGCTGCTTAATTGCAGAAGCAACGGCAGATGATCATGATGATGGGAGAGAGGAAGAGGTAAACAGAGAAAATGGGCTCAAAGAACCCGTGGCCTAATGGATAGGGCATCTGACTACGGATCAAAAGATTTTGGCCTAGAATACCGCCAAAGCCGTAAGGATTCTCCATCTCCTCCTCTGCTTGCAGTGGCACCATGTATGTCTAACAACGAACTGCATTAAGAGGGATGTACATACTTCTTACTTTGTCGTTAGGTGGAGGGAGGCAATAAATCGACCAAAAGTGGGAGTTGAGAAGTTATCATGCCTAGTG
This sequence comes from Taenia hydatigena, assembly GCA_036345935.2. Classification (NCBI taxonomy): domain Eukaryota; kingdom Metazoa; phylum Platyhelminthes; class Cestoda; order Cyclophyllidea; family Taeniidae; genus Taenia; species Taenia hydatigena. Next base: position 113,061 of record JADWOT020001403.1, read on the forward strand.
AGCCGCTTGAATCCTCGACGCCTACGTTATTAGGGCGACGCCCTAACCTGCCAACCTGCCTCACCACCACCACCACCACCACCACCACACCACCACCACCACCACCACCACCACCACCACCACCACCACCACCACCACCACCACCACCACCACCACCACCACCACCACCACCACCACCACCACCACCACCACCACCACCACCACCACCACCACCACCACCACCACCACCACCACCACCACCACCACCACCAATCCTCTACTCTCATTTTTCCTGCATTCTCTCACTACGAACTGCTTCCCACTCCCTTACCTTCACACTCGCTCCCTCATATTCCCTTCCCATGTCCCCACGCCTTCTTCCCCTCGTCACATTCTCCTTAGCGCTAAAAGCAGTGCCTAACCAAGTACTGCTCTCACTGACCGGTGACAAGCTGAGCAACATTCGATGAAATGGGAGTTATGGGAAATCCTAGTGCCTATTTGTCGCTGAGAATAAGTTCTGCAAAATGCACGGGCAATCATTCATTCTCTTTATTCGCCTTTTCATCTAATCGTCTATTCTTTAGTATTCTCATCTGCTCATCTACTTTATTACCTGCTTATAAATACATGTGATTAATTGCCCATTCGATTTCATCCTCGAATCACAATTGGACTTTGCCACTTCTCTCTTTTCTAGCCAGTAGCCTCAGGGCGATGCGCATTTGACTTCACGCTCTGCGAATGTCCGACAGGTGTGTTTGCCACTGGGACGAGTTAGCTGCAAAAGATCGATAACGTTGAATTCGCATATGGATGAAATAACGCCTGCTCTTCTCTGCTCTGCCATATCATGCCTCGTTCCTCAACCATTCATCGGTCACTGCAACCGACCCATCAACACAGAGATTCGCGCCATCAGTCTAGCGTGGTATGAGTGACCAGCAGTAGAGGCACGCCAAATGCGCCAATTCATCTAGTCACACCTTAACTACCATATAAGTCATTCCATATCTCACCGCGGCAAAGCATAACACCTGATTGGAGGAGAGGGGTTAGATGCAAAATTGAGTCAGGAAGTGAGTGCGAAGGTAAATGCGTGGGAAATAGGTGATGGTAGAGGGAGTGGAGAGGAATGAAGAAGGAATGAAACTGATGGTGGAGAGGTGGTCTATTAAGTTAGGCATTGTCCTAATAGTGTGGATGCCGAGGATTCGAGGCTTTCACTGGACATGCTAATAATTTAGTCTCTTCCTTCCTAGTGCAATTGACTGTCTTCTCCCCTCTGGTGCTTTCTTGTTTTAGTTCGTTGCTGGACAGACGCGGTGCCTCCACAAGCAGCGGAGGAAATAAGGCAATTTTACGGCCCTGACGGGACTCGAACCCGTAGTCTTCTGATCCGAAGTCAGACGCCTTATCCGTTAGGCCACGAGACCAACAACTGCTGCTTTTCCTTTCAACTCCTCTTCTTCCTCATCATTGCCATCCGCTGTAGTCAAGCAGTACACCTCCTTCTTATATCAGTCTATTCTTTGCAACTGTAATGCGGTGGTTTCAGCATCTCTGCATGCACGAATAACTTCTACTTTTAATGACGCCATGGCAGTGGTCAAGACTGCGCTTGCGGTAGATGCCTTGTGAAGCAGGCGTTCCAGCCGACGACGACGAGCAAGGGGGACAAGTGGTGGTTCACTAAGTGACCCTGACTTTCAGCATTATTATTTAGACCCCACGTGCCACTTTCTTCTCTCGGCGCAAGACTCATTAGTCGCCGCCCAGAAAATTGGCGCTTCCGACCAAGGAATATTACACTGGCCTCTGCTCTGCCTGTCCGGCGGGCCATATTTGCACCACGGAAGTCATTCTGATTCCGGCAACTGTGCGCAGAAGTGAACCAATCTAAATACCATGCTGATCCTTCGCCTGTCATTTGCGCGGATTTTTTAAATTTATTACCTACCTAATTACCTAACCAACCGAATTGGAGGCAAGGGAGATAAGCACATCACTGCTTTTAAAAACGCAAAAGATTTGACCATTTTCGTTGCCTCTTTGTTGGTACAAAGTATACTTTTGACTGTGCTTTATTCTTGCACAAATCACGTCCTATCGATTCCAGTTAATCATACTAGGCCAGCTAATGAGGTCTATTCGGTCGCCAACTCGTTGATATGGCAATCAGCGTAAAGGCGTTGGAGCCACCAAAGCCTTAAGGAAATTCTAAGAGGCATTTCACCTCATTCGACTTATTTCCTGCCCGCTGAAATTGACTGTAATAAGTACTATCTGACAGGACGCGAAAGACCCCAAGGTAACTAGCGAACCCTACCTATCGAAGTGTAAAGGACTCACCAGATGGATATCACAGTTATAACCGCAATGCGTGCAGCATTTCTTCAGAAGTCTAATTCGGTTGATAATACAGCCTATACACTCTTATTGTAACAACACTTCTTTACGCAAGCAGGCTACAGTAGGATCGTTGCTTATTTGCTGGAGACTGATTGGCAAATGCTGCATTTGGAACTATAAATTGAAACATACGTTCATTTTTCGACATCATGTGTTGATAAAGAGCTAAGGAGGAGGCCGAAGTATATGATATTGTAGAGTTACTCGGATTAAAATGCGATTAGAAAGCGTCGATTGGAATCCAACTGCTCCTCCTCATGTTAAAGAGCTTCGAATCCGTTTTGTATGGAACTTGGTAGGGGATGTGAGAAAAGTAACTGGTAAAGACATTTGTGAAGCGCAATTTATCTAAATGCGCTGACACCTAAGAGTGGGAATTGACACGCAGAAATAATCCACCTCCATACTCAGGTGGCCGTGCGAAGCTTAACCAGGTTGGAGGCGCAAAGGTAGCTGCGCACCTCTGAAGCCATTCCATGTGGTGCGCCAGTGATTATACGTTGTGAGCCATTTCACACCAGCCATTATTGGAGCAAGCCGGCGTGGATTTGATGTACATCAAAGATGCAAAGCCTAAAATAATTGGTACTATAGAGAAGTCAACGCATTGCTGCAAAGTCACCTGCTCACCACAATTACCGGATATACCATTGTCTACTTGTTACAAGCGCAACGAAATAAAATGGAGCCTCAGAAGCCTTAATGCACATTAACAACTCACTAGAGTAATAGCATCTGCACCATTGTCTGTTCACTGCTAATAAGCAATCACATGGTCTGACGCAACCGTTCCTCAAATGGCTGTTGGCAGATAGATTTGTCTAATGTGCATCGATCAAATCATCGGAGAGTGGACAAAGTATTGCCGTGTGAAATAATTGCATGCAGCTTCCAAAAAGCAAATCATCCTGATAAGTTTATTTTGGAGTCGCCTACCATCAGTTGCAAAGTGAGGCAAATTTTAGGTCGTGCGATCCAAAACTTGAACATAACTAGAAATCAACGAAAAGAGGAAAGCCATTGAGTCTGCGCGGACTAAGTCTGACTGTGTCACTATGTTACAAGTCATTATCGTTTTACGCGCTATCCCCGAAATCCAATCATCCGTTTCCTGTGGCTATAATGATCTGTATATCTTCTCAGACGTGTTAACTTTGCTGATACGAACAAAACAACGGCAAGGAAATGTGTTATTTACGGCAACTTGTTACACAAACATAGTGCTAAAGAATTAGTCTTCTTATACAACGTGGCAGAAGCGTTGCGGCTTCGTCATTATTACCACAGCCCGAGTGATATGTAATCTTAGATGCGTTCCATTGTTAAATGCCTTACTGCAAGGGTTTAACCAATGGATCGTAACATTCATATTCGGCGCCGATGCTCTCATGTATGAGTATGAATGTGCTTAAAGAATAAGGCGTTGAGCTGGAATACACCTCTTGGTCGCCGAAACCAAAAGAAAAAGGACTTTTTGCTGACCTACTCTACAGTTGGAAGCTTTTTTTCATCACCCTCTAGATTTGCTGATTTGAAATCCCCTTAAGCGGTACGTTGGAAGCCTTCTTACAAAACCTACACACGACATCAGAAGCTTTTAAATGCCTTTATCCATTGACGTGCCAACTAGCTTTGGTGACAACTCCGTTATCATTCTTTGAGTTAGTGCAGCAAAGTGGTGTTCGTATTTTGCAAAGTTGTGCTTTATGCAGGTTAATAGCTTATAGCTTTGCCAAAGCCTATTAAGTGGAAGAATTTCGTGGTGGCTGGGTAATCTGGCTCACCCACCCTAGCATGGGCAGCATAAGCTGCTCTGTAAGAATGGCCAGGCGATCCCGCACAGGATAGAACTCGCTGGCGTTTTGCTACCCAAATTTCACCTTCCTCGGCTTCGTATCATGCTCATAGCGAATTGTGCAATGCTTATTTAGTCCTAATCATTGCACCCAAAATTGGTCTTTCTTAAATAAACTTTGGTTCAACTGTTGCATTCGCAAAATTAATTATGGCAAGACTGGGCATCGTTTTCAACTGCATGTTATTTACAATTTACGCAACAACAATAAGTTCGTTCTTCCCAGCTACTTTTTTTTAAAGTTGGTGCCACTCAGTGCCAAATCATCAGACTATTATAGAGCCGCTTACTGTCAGTGGCTGTTTCAAAGGCCTTTCATCTTCAGCGATGAAAATCCACAACAAATATGTGTTGTGCAGCGATTCGCATTTTACTTTACGCACACTTGAAACATTATGTTGCTATCTAAACAGGGTATGGTTTTGGCCGATAATAGTCGGTCTTTCCACATGGCGATCGCGCAGTGAGTGTAAGCTTTAAACTAGCATTCAGTCGATGTCAGTTTGAAAATTGATGGCTCCAATTACATTTCTTTGTCCACTTTCAACCGTGTGGTTTGCGGTTTAAACTATGACTTAAGAGGCGTCGGTTGGAAATTATCTTTAAGTAGAGCAATCTAGCTCTTCCTATCAGTAGTTAGGGAGACAAACACGCCGCTGACACTTTGACAACCTGAACCAGCATTGACGTGCCGGTCGGGAAGGTTGAAGCAGTGGAGAATAGACAAATGGAAACAAAGATCAGCAAGAGCATATATGCGGTCCGCTAACACGCCATGAGCAAGGGCGGCCACAATGTTGAGATGCATTAATGGCAATGATTAGGCTTGTAAATCGAAGAAAACTGAATCCACTGCAAAACTGTCTGTGTCATGTTATCTCATCTGGGCACACTCATGCGTGCGCCCAAGGTTTACGCTTCTTTTACCCATCGTGTTTCATTAATAATGCAGATGAGATCGAGAATGTGTCGCATCAATGTTGCTCGCTGAGTCCCTACAGTGCGACAACCTCCTCCATTTCTGTTCTACTTTACGACCTCTCCTTTAGAATCCCTCGAACTTAAGATCGAGAGCAGAGACGCCCATCGTGAATGCTGCAAAACACTGTTTTAAGTCCCGTAGTTATGCATTTTACACTAAGATTGTGTTTGTTATCTCTCTGACTGTGATAATATTGGTGAACCCACAACGTGCGAGTGACTCTTACTTACCGGCTTTCTGGCATGTCACTATACTGTGATGCTTTGCGAAGTTATTCAAGCATGTGAGCCAACTAACTGATACCAATAAGTCTCCACTGATTGAAGAACTGCTTTACAATTTCTCAGGTCTTCAAACTAGCATGTGCATGCACTGACACAAGGCTGTTTAGATCCACCTCCAATTAGCAGAATGGCGACTATCGGCCAACCCTCAGACTTGGACTGCCAATATTTCTCCTTATAGCATTATGCATATTAATGGCGAGACAGAAAACTTACTTCAGCGCGTCTTACCAACCGAATCCAGTCATCTTGTTAAAAGCGCGTGCATTGTTGCACAACAGGATGGTATTGCATGTGGCAGCAAAGTCTGTTTTGCGGTTCGGGCAAAACATACCGCGTGAATGTGCGGTGCGGGTGGAATTAGCTGAGGTGATGTTCGCTAAAATGAGTCAGACTTGGACTACTTAATACTTTGGTGATAAAACTAAAGGCTGATACATTTGTTGTGATTCGACATCATTTACTTCACGCAAGCACCCTATGGAACTCTAAGTGCAGATGCATCACGTTGTTGTTTAGCAGAGGCATGGCAATATTTGCAGAACACAAAAGATTCCAGCAGGCCACAAAAATTGGGCCTGCAAAGACACATACCATAAAAATTATGCACAAAATGAGTGAGTACATAGCTGAATGTATGCGAAAGTAAGTGCTTTCCATGTTTGGGTGACCGTTCTCACTCCTCAAATTAAGCGCAGTCCAGCTACAAATTAGCAGTGCTGGCTCTTGTAGCATCAAACCTCCCTGCATTTAGCAAAGGGATGTAAAAAACATACTTATCCAGCAATACAACATGCTATTTTATTTGCTTCTATCGGCAGATTCTCTTTGGATAGTGCCAAATCGCTACTTAATTCAACGGTGTCTGATTGCTTACATGTTGCTTGTTGACTGTGAAGAAGACGTTACTTCTTACGGTCGCAAAGTGCAACCAGGCGTATATGAAGTTGGGCGTGATTGCGGTAAGTAATTCTAGCGTATTGAGTCACCTTATTGAATTTGATTTTAAGGGTTTAGCGAGCATTAGGCATCGCTGCGTTCGATCGCGCGAATTTTGCTTACTCAAGTACCGGGATTTCCCGCTTTTCCGACCACATAGTTAAAGCATCCTTAATATTGGTCTGGCATTACAAGTAATTCACCCGGAGCATGCCACTTTAAAACTAAGAGTTACATGCATTCAATTTGCGAGATCAGCAACTGTGAATAACACCGCCAGCCGACAGGATACTATTCATTTCGGATTGGCAAGTAAGGTTGACACATTATTATTATGTAATTACCCCTCCGCTCTCCACAATCTTGATCAGTCCGCAGACTCAGGTTACCTCTTGTTTCGCCTCCATTAGGTACGCGCTTTGTATTTAAGATAGTGGTATCAACATAGGTCAACTTGGCAACTGAATCACGTCGCCTTTCTACTTCAGTCAAGTAAAGGTATTCGTGCATTGCCTTGCCATTCAACGTATTGCATGTGGCAGCATTATGTGCAATACAATCCACGGAAGCGCGCCTTTAGGTGTGTAATCGTCGAGACGCGTTTCGTTGAATAAGGTGGAATTTAATGGGCGAAGATTGGTAGCGCAAATGGCAAAACCAATTCAAAAAGTGCACTTTACGAACCAATAGCTGAAACGACAATGCTAGCGATTTCAGCAGGACATTGTTAATTGATATTTTTGCATGTAAAGATTTTACTTTAGAGATTTGTCATTTTAACTTCGCATGCGATCGAATGCAGGTAACATTTTCTTATCACACTGTTGGTTCAGAATTTAATTATACCCATTGTTTGATGCATAGCTGTTCACTTCTCCCCGTAAATCAAAGGATGACACTTGACACTCACTGACGCGTAACGGCAATAGGGATATTTTGAGCGAGATTGGCGTTGTATTTTTTTCAAACCTCGACACATGCCTCTGTGGCCTCTTTCTCAATGAGTTAACCTATTGGCACTAAGCTGTCAAATTTCATCACTGGTTCATAACTGCTAGCTTTCATTGTCAATGTGCCAGAAAGTTTGCCAAATTGTATGATTTACTGCAGAATATTACAGCGAAATTTTAGCGAAGCAGTGCATCGACTCTAATGGCAATACTATGACAAGTTTTATAATAGCTGCAACCCATTATGGACACCGCTGCTCTAAAACTAAACTACTGTAGAAGTCGTGAAACTCAGAGTAAGACATACATTACGCTTGCGGAATCAGCGACTGTGGATAATATTACAAGTCCACAGAATGCTTTTTATTATGACAGGACAAGCAAGGTTGACCCGTGCCTCACCTTTCTGCTTTTCACAATTCGAATTAGTTTCTAGGCTCAAGCTAGTCCTTATACATCCATTAGTTATGCACACTGATTGTGGGATAGTGACATTGACTAAGTTTAACTTGGCGACTCAAATCTTGCTGTGTTACTACTTTAGTCAAGTGAAGGCGTTCGTCAGCTATCATCACATTCTACGGTACTGCATATGACAGCAGAATGAATTTAGATTCCTTGATATAAAACAATGCGCAAAGACACGCTTTGTAGTGCATAATCGATGAGATGGGCTTCATTGGAAAAGGTGACATTTAATAAGGGGTATAAACTGGTTTAGCTAATGGCAAAACCAACGCAGTAATTGTGTTTATCAGTACCTGTAAATGAAACAATAACGCTAACGATTCTAGTCGGCCATCATGCGATAATACTATTGCCTGCAAAGCCACTCTTTTAAAATATTGTTAACTTCGAATGTGTTAAAATGTAAGTAGCATTTTATCACCTCACCGGCATTGAGGAATTGATTTTAGACCAATCATTTGATGTGCAGCTGCTCAATTCTACTTGCAAATCAAAAGATCGCACTTGACACACTTTAGCGTATGAAGAAAAATGATGTCTCAAATATGCTCCTGCGGCCTTCTTTGCATTGAGGTAATATGCTTGCACTAGGCTGCAATGCTTCATCACTGATCAATAACTGATAAGGCTCATTTGTTGAAGTTCAAAGAAGTCTGGCGGAATATCCAGGTTACTTAGGATTTTTTTCTTTACTAGATTTTCAGCAATGTTGTCGTCATTTTTGCAGGATTCCGCAATGCCCAATGCTACAAAATGATCACCCCCACATGTAATTATTATCGCGCATCTGGAAGCTCGTCCTTAAGGGACTCAAACTGCGATTAGATGATTGAGCAAGGAGCAACAGATGTTTTGTACCTTCTTCATTACTTCGGCATAGCAAATGATCTGTGGTAGCAGATAGTTCATCAGATGAATCTTATTCTGCGTCGAGCTTTCTGACGCTCGAGCGCTGTTTTTGGGCACACTATTCAGAAGGAAGTACTCACTGCTGTTCTCATTTGTCCACATACCTCATAGCACAAAATATTATTCACAGGTAATGACTGATCATATCTCCTTGAATAGAAATGGAAAGACTCATCAATCGCTTCTCTCACTGCCCATGAATGTGACGATAGACACACAACGTGACTGCCACTTTGCAGCCAATATGAGTGGCTCATGTTGACCTTCCATTCAGTTAATCAAGCATTGTCATTAAACAGAGTCATTTAATAGTTGAATTACTGCTTTTCAATTTCCTGTTGCTTTCGATTCGCGCATGTGCACAAGATCCAAATCTCCATGCACTGATACATCTCATTAGATTCATCTGAAGCAGCGAAATGGAAAGCCCTCTATTTTCCACACTTATCATGCATTATTTGCGGAACAAGGCCTCAACTGGAGTTATTTCGTTGATGGTGTCTCACAGTTTTTGGATATTGTTCTTGCTGGAGCGTTCGTGCATTGTGTTATTCTGTGGTGATTTGGTATGCAGTAGCAAGAGTCTGCTTAGAGTTCGGGCCGCAGATACTGCGCTAATGTTTTTTAATAGGTTTACTTTTTGAGGCGTAGAATGCTGCACTAGGTGTGAATTCGTCTGCTTAAAACATCTGCGTGATTTTCCTCCATTGCATTTTGGCTAAATCAGACTCATCTCGCCGACAGACATTCCTACGCCTATTAGCTCTTGCAGGGTGGTCTGCTTAAAAATTCCATTATACGTTGTTCCATGGTAGAAGTTAGCACGGTATTTAGTGCAGAGTTAGGCACCCTAGAGTGGGAAATGTTTCCATTCTAAACTGACTGACCTGCTTTGCCCTCATAGTTTAACAACTGATGCATGCATGTTTATCTTCCGCAACCGATGGCAAGTAAGTCTACGTCAGCGGAACTATAATACTAGGCATGATGGTGCTTTGGTCCACTCATTGAAACAACCAAAATGTGGTAGTAGCTCATTTGAGGTGGTTGTAGGGCAAAAATTATGGTAACCTTATGTTAAAGCTCCTCTACTTCACCCCCCCTTCACACACCATGGTAAGATCTGCCTTACATGTTAACCCTTTGGATGGCTGATCAAACGCAGTGCGATAGGTATTGAATACTGGCCTTGCTTCTATCGGTATGAATCCAGCGATTTTGTAGTTGGATGTGTAAGACAGACTGGCCAACCATCGACGCTGCATGGAGCATTCCAAAGAATGGCTTATCTTAGAACATTTCTCTTGCAACTCCAGTCACCTTAGCCATTGAAAGTTCGGTGGAATGGAATGAATGAGTTTCTGCCTCCTTCCTTCCATTTGCAGCTATATTGCATGTTTGCAAGTTATCTTCTTTGCATTTCCCTTGTGGTCCACTGTCGTCAGAGCATTAATGCGCCTGCAGAGGTCTACCCATAGCGGAAGTTGGCCTCGTTGTTTTTCGCAGAGCCAGGTGCCCAACCGTTGAAAACTTCTTTCCTTATTGCAAATTGACTGGCACTTTCTCATTAAGATATTGAAATAATTGAATCTCCAAAGCTTCTATTTACCCTTCACTTACGCTTGCTATACACACTTAATTTAGCTACTGACGCACACATACCTTTTTTTGGAAAAGGTGTCTCGAAAGCCATTGTGCCAGTATATACGGTGGCTGCTTTTTGGCACTTTTCGTTATTTTGCTTTAGTAAGGAGCAGCACTAATTGAAGTGTCTACTGTGCGGGAGGAGATTTTTAGGTGTGCAATGTGATACGAAGTGCGTGGTTTTGTTTTCTTTCGTCACTGTTTCTTCGCGCATAAGCACAAAATCCTTGGGTCGTATAGGCAATGTTAAGAGCATACAAATCAAACGCACGCCTCAACGTTCTGTTACACATTTATGATTGACCTTTCAGTCGTAACTAGAATTCGGGACATGCGGGCCCTGCGTAATCTGAGCTGGGTGTTGCAAATGTGGCTAGAATGTAGCCATTTTATGATGATTGGAGAGACCAACTCCTAACTAATGATGCTAAAGTTTGCCATGCTTTAAATTTGTCCTTGTGATTGGATAGATAGGTCACTTATAATGCTGTGGCAATATATCGTAGGCTGTAAAGCTCAGATAGCAAAGAGACTCGACTAATAAGGCATACAAATCACCACAGGAGCTATGCAATTATACTGGTGTCGTGCATGATTCATTTAAAAGGGCTAAAAGTGCTATTGTAAGCTTTTTAACCCAATGAATTTGAAGGGTAGAAGGTAACAGGATAAAAAGCAGATCGATTGCTGTGGATCAATAAGTTTCGAACATGTGACTATTATGCAAACGGGGTAAGATGAATCGTGTTATGCTTTAATGGATTTCGACTCCATGTCTATTATGCGAGAAGAGGGATTTCATATTGTGGTGAAAAATTGAATTCAGATCATGTGACGACTGTGCGAGTAGAGATTAACTCCTGAACGAACTTAAGGCCAAAGTTAATTATCGTGGAATGCGATTTGCCGACAATCAAAACAGCACTAGACACCTCTTCGTCATGCCTACTACTATTTGCTACAATGTTTGGCAAAGGCTAAAGATCAGGCGGTATATGAAAGTGCTGGGATGCACAGGTTAACATAGTGCAGGCGTTTCTGCTCAATCCTTTTCCTTTTCTAGCATATAACCGCATAAACAGTACCACCCACTTATCGATTGGACAAGCTGGAGATATTGAGAAGAAAATGCTCCCAACAGGTAAAAAGTGAACCACTGACTACTGAGGTCAGTAGGGATTATTCGAGAGGAATTAAGGTGCTATGAAGTCAATTGAGGCTCCAACTTTTTGTCTGTAAAACAGGTATTGAGCAGAGGCCCAAAGACTTCTCTGCCAATCCTTTATTTATACGGTGACTATTCAGAGGGAAAAGATTTAAAGGAAGCCATTTGCAGAGCCTTTAGTGTTGCTGCACTAGTTCAGAGCTGTCGATTTCGACAGTTGTGTAGGTGAGATGTGGCGTAGATGAGTGTTATCTTGGGAAGGCAAATCGCTGCGTGCCCAGAAACATCGATACTCTTGACCGTTCAAACTTTCCATACCATATCATGCATTACTAAGCTTCCCGTGACTTGCCAACAGCAAAGGTTTAAGTAATAACGTGGTAAATATTGTGGAATTTCGCCATTCAAGCCTGTTATATACTTGACAACGACTAATGATAGTTTGCGCACTGCGAACAAAACGGCGGTCTGGTAATTCCGGTAACAAACTGTACATTGATTACAACGCAAAAGCTGATTACGTAGATAAGCAAGCATCACTGCATAAATCATGGAAAACGCTGCGTGAATCAAAGTGGCTTGAAAAGTTTCACCCAGAAAGAAAACGGGTCAATTTGATTAGCGACTATTTTGTTCGTCATTTGTCTTATAGGAAGCATTTTTGATACCCAAAGGGAGCATAATATTCGAAAAAATAGGCTGCATTGGGCAGAATTTCAATTTAGCGGGGGTGTAAAGCAGCTGCTCAAATGTCGCTTTTTCTAAGCGACCCTTAGTAGGAACCAGGGAAAAATGGAACCAATTAATTGATAGAAAAACTAACAAAATGCATACCGATGTTTAGTGCTTTAGGAACCATTCGGTTCTAATGATGAGAAGGCCAAATCTGGTTTGGCAGTGCAGACTAATTATTTACATGATTCGACTAAAGCTAAGGCTCAACATCATTTTCGAAGGGGGTAAGGAGATGCACGGCAACCACTACGCTGTGAAGACAAGGCCTGCGTTCTCGAATGAACCAAGGAGAAGTATCAATGCTCAGTCTAATGGCTACGACGAATTTAGAGTAATCGAGTTTGACCCACGCCATGATGTCACCAGGTCCTTGCAGCAGTGACCAGAAATCACAAAAGCTGTGTGAACACATAGCGATTGAATGACCTGCAGCAGCTGAATAAAAATCATGAATGCGTGGTTAGGCGTTGTGAATTTTAATCGAGTCGTTCCGTCTATGTTCATTGGGTTGTCTTCATGTTGGTTATTCTGTAAAGCTTGTGACTGGAGATGAATACGCATCGCTTGCGTTAACAGGAACCTCCCAAGAGAGACGTCAGGTAGATTTTAACCCATACATGAACCTCTTTTACTGCTGGTTATCTCAAAATTCTCTTTATTTTACACACTTTAGACCAAGATGGGGTAGAATCAGATGCGGACATGTAAATCACAAGTCGAAATGGCTTTAGCCTAATGCCCTCCATTCAAGACCCACTTCGACTTGCGTCTTACACACTACCGTCTTATCATTTGCATTCTCGGCACAATCGTTCAACATTCTGAGCTTCACCTCCCATTCAATACCAACACTACCTTCATCTGCCTTCTCCTATGCTACACCGTGTGTCAGCGCATCCAACTTTCATTCCATCTACTTTGGTTTATTCATGCTGAAGTCCCGCAGCTTTTATGAATACAAGCCCGCCTACGCGCCGGATAAATTTACTAGCTTTAGTCAGACTAGCCCGCCGCTTGATGTACCTGGAGGCTTGATTTATTTTACAATGCCACCATGTTATGCTAATCAATTGCTCCCGCATAACATCCAATTATCAACCCTTGCAAGCTCCATTCAGTGCAACATTGCTCCCAATGCGTAATTCTTTTCTAACCTCTGTGGTATGCAGATATCTACACTTCCAACCGCAATCAAGTGATGTAAACCTCTTCTTATCTGTACTTCATGGATACCTATGTATCATGAATTATTGTTGTAAGTAAATCATTTCCATGTTTACACAGTGCGGGCAGTGGTATCGAGTTCAATTACTGATGCAGTCCCAATCACCTCCTTCATTACCTTATTTACTCAGCATATAAAAATAACTGTTCCTTATAAACAGCATTCATTTATTTTAAAAAGGCTGCTGGGTACGCATCCAGATGGAGCAGAAGCATCAAGTGGGTAAATGGATTAATGTATAGCCTTAGCGTTTTGTAATGAGGCAAATTCTTGTGTTTTGGCTAACCTTAGGCATTGAACACACATGTTTCTTCTGAAAAGGCATATGTCCATTTAGTTTATGCATTATAAACGATTCCATGCGTTGATTAGGTTACGAAAGACTATGCAATTGATATCTTTCATTTTGTGTAAACGGTGGATTCATTCCAATTAAATTAAAATTAAACACTTGTTTGGTGTCCCTCCGATCCTCATAAACTGCCATTTAATGAATCAGCAAAAACAGAATTAACAAGCTTTATCATTTCTAAAACGGTGTTTTAAGCTAGCCTCTGAAATATAATTCAAACCAAAGTACGTAAAGCGCAATTTAAAGCACGACTGTGGAATTTGTTTAGAGACCACAGCTAAAGTGCTACTCATAAAAGAGTTGCAAGAGCCATTTAAAAAATCCGTTTTCAAAATCAAGGGGTGAAATCGATGTCCTCATCATTCATCTACGCAATATTTTAAAAACAACATGTTGTTTCAGAGAGAGATAGAAGTGCGAATATTGCAGAGGTGCCGCTGGATTTAAGCGACTAATTTCTCTTTATGGCAGACCATTGTCTTATTGTACCCACTATTTCTCTTCCTATCTCTTCTGCTTGATTTTTGAATCTGGTTTCCACTCGGGGCAAGGAAAGAGTTTCTTTTGATCCCGCCAAGTTAAAGTAGTGAAGCCTAACCCTAAAAGGACTGGATTTTTAGCCGAAACTTTAAGTGATTTTCGGTGCTTCCAGGTGATAACAGGTGGTGGAATTGATTTTTATTCGTGAACACTAAACTAATCATTACTTAGTATTTACAGCGTTTATATTTTTGCAGAAATGTGGAAATCAAATTGCTAATCCATTGCACATTGGCAGAAATTCGATTCGACAGTTTACGCAAGCAGAACCTTGAATTTGAGTGCCTCTACTTTAAGCCTGAACTGCCTGCCCTCTAAGTGATGCCCTCCTTGTAGCCAACTTAAGTTATATTTGATACGCTTGGTGACGATCAGTATAGCCCTCATTTTAATAATAGTGTTTTCCAGATACCTGTAGCAAATGAATTTCATGGTCACTATTTACAACTGATTGGGGCGTTTTGCTACCACGTTTACCCCTAGACAGCGTAAAATTGCAACTATCTTGATACGTATGTCTCTGTAGCACAACGCGGATTAAAGAAGTCAAAACAGTCTACCTTTGGCGCAGAAAGCAATGGCAAAATAAAGCGAAAGGCACTTTTAAGGGGAGCTCGGCAACGCCCAAACTTGATCGTTATGATCCACACAGAGTCAAGCTGCAGAACTCATTAGAAAAGGAGGGTATTCAACCTAAAGTGCAATCGTTTTAAAGTCACCTACCCATAAAATTGTTGTGGATGCAAGGGACCGAATCTCACGAAAGAAAGGAGCCATGCCTCATTAAAGCAGAGGAGTAAAAACCAAAATACAATGTAATTAAAAGCACGAATACGATTATGCACTACTGATATTCAAAGGAACTCTCCTCCAAGCCTCTATTGCACTCCTCATTCGCACTGACAAACGTGCTCTTTGCCTACCACAACGACATCGAAAAGGTAGAGCTCATCGCATGGCACCGCGTCATACTTTGCAGGCTTCTAATGGTATCAACACAAATTCGTCAGCCATCTTCGACCACGAAAATGTACTTCGGCATAATTACTGCGTTGGAGGCTTGGCACACACCCTTTGTAGACTAGGCGAGTTAAAGGGTTGGCACACGACCTCAAGTGCCTATTCGACGCTTCCACTTTACGCATTATAATTTACAATTCTCATCCCTTTTGCTCGCCCATTCAACCACCTTTCACCTTACGGGTAAACAAACTCGACCCACAGAAAGATCCATGTACCTGCGGAAGCGGAATGGATTCAAACGCAACGGTCCCAATCACGTCGTGTCATGCAACAATCAAACTTCTGGTAGGCGTAGGAACACTTAATCAAACAGTATCATAAATCGTACACCAGGGCCTCATTCAAAGCAAAATTGTAACTGCCTTCGCTTGTATTTGCCCAGATCGTGCCTACTGAAGTTGCTAAAGACGCACTTAGCTCGTCGATGAGGAAGCGAACACTTAAGTCGCCTATCCATGGGTACAGCTGCTGTAGACACCACCATCACCACAAACACGATAGACTTTGCCAATACGGATAGCAGCACGATTTAAATGTTCCATCAGTTACCACACAGATAATAGTGAAAACCCTGGCAAATGATATTAATTTTATGCCTAAAATAGACTCAATAGGGCGATTAAGACGCAAAACACACCGAAACGACTAGCAAATTAATGCTCGTTCCTATCTAAACAGGGTGTGAAGCAATATTGTAGCGCAACTTAAAATTCATTATCCATTAGTCGCTTGAATCGGCACTACAAACACCGATCCACCATCATATCACGAACTCAATGACTTCGTAGGAAGCAGAATTCTAGCGCCTATACTGGCAAATCCATTTTTTGCGGAGACTGCTAGTCCGTTGCCAGCTGTCTGCAAAGCAGTCAAGCTCATGTCAAATAGCAGTCTCAAGTACACACTTTTGACCAGATAATCTGTCTTAGTCAGAAGTCTACTGCCACACCCGACCACCGCTACCACCAACTTCGCTGCCTGTATGAAAAATGGAATGAAATAAGCAAAGAAAGCAGCGGAAACATTTGATTTGTTTAACTTTATGTCTAAAAGAACGAGCTTAGCAGTTTGCTCCTCCTCCACCGATTCAGAAAACCTATTTGTTTCCCTACCTATGACCACAATTCGTGTCTTCGGCGTCCATTGACTAACGACAGACTTGCAAAGGGTGGCAAAGAAAAAGGTCAGCAGTTGTTTGGCTTCTTTGAGGCCCTAAAAATTCCCAAAAAAGAACTGAAAACATCACAATCATACACCTGCAACCACTCTACCGATTCAACTTTATGTTTACCAATGTGCCGTACACGATTTGGCATTGCCATGAGATAACTTCCATATCCGCACGTCAAAAATTTGAATGAAAATCGCAATGGTTGAGTCTGCTGCAGCCTCCCCAATAACTTCCTTAAGTTTTCATGAAGCCGTTCCGTTGGCTTGGGGTCAACCACAAACACTAACTCATATGAAAATTAAGCTTGTGTCTAAGAAGCCACTAGAATCATATTTTAGGTGATAGCCATATAGCGGTAAATAAATGACTAGCAGGCTAAGTGCTCAATAAATAACCGCATGAATCGCACAAAAATTTGCGCAAGTGGAGCCGAAATTGGAGAGAGACAGGGTAAAAACCAGCCATCTAAAACGTTTGAATTGACAGCAAATGCAAAAATTGTAGTTGAGATAGAGTGTGCTTTTCTTTGCCACCAATACGGCGTCCCGGAACCTCCCTAAAGACAAAAAAGACACAAAAGTCGATAGACAGAAGGACTCTGCACTGTTGGCGCAGCCCGAAACCCAGCCTATCATCGAAGGCAATGGCTCTGACCGAGCACACGCAATCTATATCGAGAGTTAAACAAACAGCTGTTATCATCCGGGTAGTATTAAGATGGGTTTGACCTTTTAGTCACCACCTTCATAAGTTATATTAGCATTACCAACTTAGGTCACCTTGCCTATGTATGATCAACACGTGGACTAACACAACACCTCGTGTGGTTAACTGAGACTAATTCAAGGAATATGAAGAAGTGAAAGGATAGAATGTGCTAGTGGCGGAGGCTTTCGAGGAATATTCAATCAAGAAATAACGGCTGACGCAAGCCTAGGTACAAAATTCAGCATCGAAACCATCATTTCCCGTGAGGATCGCATGAAAACTCAACTTCATTTTACGACCCACCGCAAGATCGCGACAATCAGCGATAAGGCATGCACATAAAGTTCACTTAGGCGAATTTAAAATGTTCTAAGCCGATTAAACAACACAATGTTTTTTGTTTGAGTAATTTATTCATAATATCACACCACCGCTTGTTAGCACCAACTTCAATTCCCACTGCTTTTTTTCTCGCAAATCAGCTCAATCCCTTCCGCTCTCTAAGGCACAGTTCCCTAGCCATTTATGACGCACTAGCATTAGCGCCTAAGATATGCGTCACACAGAGACGCGACAAAGTTTGGACTTTCAGAACCAACTTATGCCGACATAAAACGCTCTTTTTTCTCTACTTCGTAGGGCTGGAGAAAGGAGTGAGCAAGCATAAGTTACGTTAAGCCATTAGGGGTAAAAGGTTTTATTTCTGAACTTCCTTCTTTTACAAATACCATGATCGTGCTTGATCTCGACCACATTTCATTATGCCTCAGGCAAGATTTTGTAGGCAAGGCTAAAATCCACAGCTCTAATGTTACAGCTGCTGACATAAAGGGCACTGTTCGATTAAAAGAAGTGGGATCCAGGACATCGATTTTCTGTCAGATCGAGATACCATGTCATCTACGCATGCTGGATAATGGGTAGATTAATTGCGAGTGATCTCGTAGAGCAAGTGTTATTTTATTTAATCAGGAAAATTTATTATCACTTGCCTTCTGTTGGCTGAGAATCTTGGTGTTGTGGTAGATGCACGTGCAAGGAGATGACGGTCAACCGTGCGTATTGCTGTTTCCTTTTCCAGTGCAATATTTGGAACCACACACTCTGTCTGCAAAATCCAATATGCGATTATGTGGCGTGTGATTGCTCACAATAGAGTAAAATGGGAACCAACGCATGGGATTGAAAAAAATTAAGTAGGGGTGGAAAATGACATATGATAGAAGATAGTGCCTCCCCAATCCTTTCGTTCTATATGGGCTGGATTGTAGTTCTTCCAACAACCAAATCGCACAAAGTGCGTCTACGCGAATTTGGCATTTTAGATATAAAACCTTTCAGTTAAAAAATATTGGCAGGCAGTATTTATCAAGCGAATGCTACTTTCTCCTTAAAGCTGACTCGTGATTTTTAGGATGCAGATCAAATCACTGCCACCTTTCACCACATAGAGACCGCCTTCACTGAGTATTTTGTCAAAATTAATGACATACAGTCTTGTCATTGAGATCCATGTCTGCACATTTGTGAGGGAGTAACCTCAACATCTAGCTTCTTTTACCCGGTTGTCGGGAGTATAGCGGGATAGATCCCTCCCAACCGCCACCACTCACTTATAGCAAAGTGACAGGACGAGGTTAAAGAGACCAGAAAAGTAAATCTTAGTCAACCTCCTTGCATATACGTTGGAATTGTGACACTATCATAGTCGGTCTTCTTGCAATTCAATTCACAAATTAAGGCCATCAGTCGAGTAACCATCCATTTCACCAGAAACTCCGTTTGAAATCCACTCAGTAAGTTTTAATCTAGGTGAGACTTTCGTTTGGTACGATGCGCACTTATGCGAGCTCACTCTGTTGCGTATGCAGTGTAAGCGATCGATGAGCACTTAGCCGTTGCTTAAACCACCCGAAATTATAGCAAGGATAAAAACTTCATTATTATTGGCATTTTTCAACGCTCTTAATATAGATATAGTTCAAAATTCGGTCCATAATTATTGTTTTAATGTTCGCACATGACCAGAGAAGTCCAGGCGCTACCTTGGGAACGACCAAAGCTAATGACTTGGTGAGATATATGTAGTTCCTACAATAGGACTTAGAGTTAATGGTACAGTCCAAGAGGCAGCTCATCTCGCGACGGTGCAATGGTGAATTCCAAAAGTAGTCCTTTTTTCAATGTTGAAGGGTAAAATTGACCTTTCTCTTATCTTGAGCTTCCTTTTTGGCCTTCCTTCATGAGTTAATGTAATTTAATTGCCACCACTCAGACAATTGCAGTGACGCTAATAACAGGCATATGAAATGACAGCACGCAGGAAGGGTTAAGAAAATTTGCAAATGCGAGTGCGCCTACTAATAAAACTAGTGGGATAAGTCCAAAACCAATTAGTGGCAACGTGTGACAAAATTCGCTCATTCCAAAATGCATTTATATTCCAAAATCGGTGAATAAACTGCACTCTTCAAAAGACGTTTCTCACAGATTTTATGCCGAATTTTCATTTGAAATAAGCTTTCAATCGGCTACACAAAAAGAGACAAACTTAGGCCATATTCTTCTCTTTTATCCAATGCTTATGTTCCTTTGCATTAATGTTTGACCTGGAAGCACTCTAAAATGCGTGCACTGGTTTAATACTGGCTTTGTAAAGGCATCCGAGCTTATAATGTCAATTTCGTAGCATTCCTTTTTGCCTTATACACTATGCAATTCGCCCAGTGGATGGGGGTTTTTGCAGTGCTCGATTTTGTCTCCCATTAAACACAGCCGCGTAAGGGAGACCGTGGGCATCCGGACCCATGAAGCGATATATTTGACTTCGACCTAGCACGTAGCTAGGCATAAAGTAGATACCCGAAATCAGTAAAATGGATCAAACTGGAGTGGTTTCAGTGCACCTTTCAATAAAATAGACATTGCTACTAGTAAGTTCTCCACTACATCTTGGCTTAAGCAATGGAGAACAGGAGCCCTTTTCTAGGTCTGCAATAAAATAATTAAAAGTAACGTGTTATGAGTAATATTTGCGAGAGAACCACAATTTATGGCACCTTACTTTCCTGATTCTCCTGGTTTAGCCACGCGAGTGTGCAAAGAACACTTCTAATTATAGTTCGGGGAGAACCGCATTTCCGTGGGCAAAGCTAAGACATGGCTAGCCTACATCACAGGATCTCTTTAGGACGATTGTCATCATACACTACGGCTGACTGCATTTTTGCTCAATAAAGGAGATTATTTAGAGTCACGTAAAGACATTTATAATTGTATAATTCTATGAAGATTAAAGTCGGGGGGATCATTGTTCCAATATAACTTCTTTGCATCAGATGTACGGCGCTAGGTAAACTCCAATTCCCTATGCTCCAAATTTCGTCGGTTGAGTAATTGAGCTGTAAGCTTCTTACCGATATGCGGAATATATCGTCCAAGAAGAGTGGGTTCCACTTAACACGAGTGCATTAGTTTTGCTGGAATTGGCCCACAAGCAGTAAAGCACAATCATTTAATAAATCATGACCTGTGATTTCAATTTTATCCCTGCTTATAGCCACCAGCGGGGTAACAAGGGTGGGCAAGTCTTAACAACAGCACGGCATATTCCATCCAAAAGATCAGCGATGCCAGAGGCTAGTAGGTTCACCTCCCTAGCGTTGTAATAAGCCTGTCCGAATGGCACTGAGGATGGGCAGTCGAGAGCATTTAGGAACCGGAAATCTGCTTCCCGTCATTGTGCCCATTCTCGAAGCAATATGGTTTCTAGCATGAACGATGAGTAGAAATTAATCAGTAGATTTCGCGCACATCTTTGACCAAGTGTAAATGTTCGGTAACTTGTGATGATTCAATGCTCCTTTGTTTCATGCTAAAGATTCGTAAATTATCATAACATTTTAGCGTCAATGGAAATAGGGGATGGGAAATTAGGCCAAATGCACCAGACTAGTGTCTTCCGGTATGCTAATGCATAAAAATGTGTCCTTTGATAAATTATCTACAAACTTCAGTCGAAAGATGCAAACTTGATAAGAACTTAGCTCAGCAATTAAATATCGTGTCGAGAATGCTGCTAGATTTCTGTGTCGCTTAATGATTTTAAGCAAATACTTGACGTTCGCTCCTCTGAGTTTTGATCACATGCAAGGCTGAGGGCAGGTCCAGTCGGTCCCTTTACGTTTGCATTAAGCACACTGTAAGCTCAGCTGTGCAACTTCGCGCATCTTCTCTTATTATTTTTTTTATCATGGAAGCCTATAGATGCATGATGTGTCCTGCATCGTTTGGAAACATTACCTTATACCGAGTCCACCTGTTTCGGGCGCATCAAAGTAGGTTCACTTCAATTTTTAATTTAAACCATACTTGTAAATAGGTAGCTTTTCATGTGAATATATTTATGTATACTATTGGATAGGCAGACATGATAATTTGTAGAGATTTTCAGTCATATCATTTAAAAAGGAAACGTATTAGGTGCACCGACTCCCACTTTTTGTCTGAATGACATTGACTCGCGCGATGCACGACCAATTATAGGCGAAGCTTGGTCTTATAGCTACTGATGTGCCATCTTTACAGCCACCTTCGCGACCTCAATATACCACTTTGCATGTGCTTAACATTTTTAGTACAACTAAGTCCGTATTGTCCTGTTTGCGGTGAGATGTGTAGAACTATGGGGCTGGTGCTACGGCATCAAAGAGGTGAGGACTTATGCAAAAACGCTTTACTACTCTTGTCTTGTGTCCTTATATATGCCAAAATTTTTGAAAGTACTTTTTAAACCATAATAACAGTCTATGCGCACAACACGTGCTGTGTGTGCTTCGTGCCATTCGAACACTTTGACTCATATCGCAGTCACTTCATTGGAACACATATTTGTGAGTTTGCGTCTGTCAGACGCCATTAGCATTCAATATGCTTTGATTATATGCTACGGCTTTTGGCGTTCTGCACAAAATCCTGAAAATATGATTTATTATACCATGCTGCAGATCAGAGAATGGAGAACTCAGGAATACTCCTCTTTTGCACAGAATGCTTTGCAGACTGTCCTACATGGGAGGCAATGGTGGAACACATGCACTCACGTCATAGATGTGGGTATCCATTCCTTTGTCGGATATAATTTACAATGGCTGTTAATGGATTTGTTTTGGTTTATTTCAATTTGCAGACTTGCGTAGGACGTTGTATGCGTAAAATACGACTAAAGCTTGCTGTACATAAAAACTTGTAAGTTTTCCTTTGTTTTATGCCAACCATGTACCCTTTCTGTAAATAATAATATAGTGGGATGGACTTTTACTTTGATGAAGTCGTGATTGCGTTGCAAAATGGAGGCGCGTGAGCACCTTTAAAATTCAGCTCAGACGGTATAGGGTTAACGTAAAATTGCCTGGTAGAATTGATGAAGCATCTCACTGCATGGCAGTGCGTTGCGTCAGATTACATCGGTTGTTTGGATAACTTTAACAATAGCACAGCAATTTTATATGATCATGGTGTTATAAGCCGCAATTTTAATAATCCGCACGTTTAAATGTAAATGTATTGACTCAATATTTGTTTGCTTGTTTTAGAGCTCTCCGAGAGGATTTTTTGCTTTGCCTCCCAGAAATACATAGCTATATACCTCATGCGCTAAAAACACTCATTAAACAATAAGTTTTGCGTGTTAAATGTTGGTTACAATAACCTGGCCAGTAAATTTAGTGTGAGCGGTGTCCTAATAAATTAGGAAAATAGAGCTAGAATAAGTGGGATAAAATAAAGCTACACTAAAATAATCTATGTAGTGCAGATATAGCTGTAGAAATTCGCAGAATATTTAAAGAAAAAGGCATAGCGAAAGGCGTTGCTACGATCCCGAGATCACACTCCTATTCTACTTCCTTCGATGAGAGTTCAATGCTTTTTCACTGCAAAGATACCCTGGGACAGTAGTGACAGGATGGTCCTGTTCTGCCGAAAGAATGTATCCGGCGCTTGATCAGATAAACGGCGATGATGATAAGCGAGTTCTTAATAATGCACAACCAATCCACAGATTGCTTGCTGTCAGTGATCAAATGATGCTCAACTACTCTTCCCTCGGGTTTTGCTTAAAGACCCATCGCGAATCTAGGCTTCCAATTCCTGGATTGTTATAATAGTCAGGGCTTTGTCAATGACTCGAGGGCACCTCTAGTCTAAATAGATAAAAGGCATACAAGCGACATGTTTCTACCAGGCTAGAGCATTTTGCCTTAATCTACCACTTCTTGTGACTGCATGGCTTTTTTAGATTTGTAACAAAGTCAAAAGAAGGATTATTACTATTTAGAATGTCTATTTTTGCAGTATCATTGGCAAAGTCAGAGTGCATAGTAAGCCTCCACAAGGTGGTGGTAACATTGCGCCCATGACTTTTATTCGCGATTTTGATCTAAATTATTGTTGAATGCCCTCGAATTCCTAATGCACCCTGCGTGTATGGGTAAGCTTTGTATACTTTCGCTCTGTCACAGAGTTCAGTGCAAAAGAAATTTTTCGAATGCTAAGGGAATGAGCTCGTGTAGCAGAGGTAGCCAAGGCGTGTGAACTCGGGTGTGTGCTCTAAAATGAGTTAGCACGTGCAGGCTATCACGTCTATCTGCAGGTAATTTGAGAGGCCAGAGAT
The DNA here is from genome assembly GCA_036345935.2 of Taenia hydatigena. Lineage (NCBI taxonomy): Eukaryota > Metazoa > Platyhelminthes > Cestoda > Cyclophyllidea > Taeniidae > Taenia > Taenia hydatigena. The sequence goes on from JADWOT020001403.1 coordinate 137,075, forward strand.
GCAAGCATTTCTCATGAGACGGACACTGCTTGTTTTCCTCACTGTACCAATCAAAAATTCAGAAGCCGTGTCATAAGTAATGCGCATCAGAAGTCTGATTTAAATTCCTTTTAGGTGTCGGTCATTAAAAAACATTTGGGGCTATTTGGAAGTCGTGAGGAGTTCATAAAGTAGAGCGGAATCCGATTCCGGGATAAAAGCGCTTTACTTGCTGACTGCTAAGCAGTCATGGATGGGCGATCAAGGGATCGGTAAAGAACAAGGTCGTGTGATCTTATTATATTGCAAATGGGTAAATGCGAATAGAGCGAGCTGAATGGGGATTGAGGACTTTGGTGAGAAACGAGAAGGTACTTACCGAACTGCTTAATGTTATGTTTGAGAATCGATGATGCTGACGTAAGTGAAGACGATATCAGAAGAGGAGACGAAAAGAGGGAAGAGGTAGGAGCTGAGAAAGATAACTGATGCATTGTTGTAGTGGTGGCTAGAGAACCAACGGGCATAGACGCTTCCTACGTTACCGCTGGTCGTGGTCGTCCTGACATCAGTGCCGTTGATGGTTGTGGTGGTGGCGGTGGTAAGTTTATTAGACCCTGACGTACGCTTGCATCTACAAAGATACCCAGAAGGGAAGAGTGCTCAAACTGCAGCTGCTGTAAGTGACAAAGCAGATGAGTCAAAGTAAAATCTACTTACACATAAGCGGATCACACTGCAAACTGGCATTCTCGAAGGTGACGCTGTCTGCAAAGCAAGAAAGAATAGAGGGTCTGTGAACATCTGCACATTAATTTGACATTTCTAAGTGTGTATGTAAATTATTAATGGGTCGATTTGAATTACTGATAGGTCGGTTAGTAATGGATGACAACTTTGAGAGGGATGGTGCGAGTTACGAAGCTGTATGTGGTCGCATTTGTGAGTGTGGTTGTGATGTTCATTTGCAGGCACAAAGTGGAATTATTATCAAGCACCAATTAGCCTGTGACGGGTTGGTGGGTATGAGCATGTAAATACAACAAAGACTTCTCATCGCCTCATTCGAGGGGCATTCCATTGCGATTAAATTTACTCGTGGGTTACAAGGGAGGGCAGGAAGTGGATAGAGTGGAATGGTGTGGAGAATGTGAGGTAAGCACAACCGAGCACAGATAGCAGCCAAGTAAGTAAAGCAAAAATAAGTTGCAGTCATTTCGCATTGGTGTTAAAGAATATGACCTTTTATTTATATTCCAGACTTTATACATCTACTTAACGTAGTGCTGCATTCAGACGTACGTAAGCCTCCTCAGTCGGCACCATGAATCTTCTGTTCATTTATTTACGTTTTCAAAAGTATTTTTCCAATGGTCTTGAGTCATATAAGTTGCGCTTAGCATTAACACAATGCATGTAGCACATTTTGCTTGTGGGTCTTTTTCTTGCACAAATATTAAACATTGGTGGCTGACCTCGTAAGTTCATCAGGAGGAGGGCCAAGAAAGAGGCTTGGGATAAGCGGGGGATCATGGTTAATCTCCGATATTGGGAATGAGACTACCTTGAGCCCTCACCTTTGCATCGTTGCAAATGAGCCGTCTTTTGGGTCCTGTCAGTAACCTTATGCCCTACTGCACACACAGCATATATTTTACCCAAGTGCTGTCTCCTTTGATTTTTAAGGTGGCATCAGGACGTATCAGATCTTGCATAAGCATGCCAACAATTTTCATTTGAGTGAAACATCGTGCTTTTATTGCTATTTTACACCGGTTTGCTCTTGTGTTTCATTCAAGAACGACAATGTGACTATATGCATTAGGAGGTGTCATAATGCTCTTGGCAGCACTCTACCTAAGAGCAATGAAAATACAATGTTTTTAAGTGTTTTGAGCATTTTATGTGCTCATTTCCAAACTTGGTGAGGGAGGGAAACCCAAATTAGTCTAACGGCACTACAATAAGTGAAATTCTCTCATTACTTACAGTCTACTTATACCCTTTAAAGAATGTGTAGGGCGGAATCGTATGAGGTACCCTGCAGTATGTGCTGGCAGATGTTCATTGTGCATATCTTGATTGAGACATGGACTCACAGCATTCAAAGGACAGCTATTAGGTGCGCTCTGTGGACTAGTGGCTAGATACGAAGGTTCCTAGCAGAGGTGCCTCTCTGATGTGTCAAATCCGAGACTGGCCGCTCTTTGAAAGAATTCAACAAGTCGTGCCTGGTGATGACCGTCCTGTTCACTGACGACTTGCGGTTCTTTCGCCTATGAAGGCTGTGTAGTGCGGTGTTGATTTGACACAATTTCCCGATGTCAGCAGGTCTGTAAACGATCTTTGGTTTTTAACTTGTCAAGTCCTCTTCTTACTTTTCAAAGCTATTCCATGCATCCGGAAGTGATGGAATCCTTGTCCCAAGTTGGCGATTGGGATCCAATGCTGCCTTCATGATCTTCTATTTCCCTACAATTTTCGTTGTTCACTTCCACTAGTCGTTTTCTTGAAGGTTGTGACCAGTGTTAGGATATAGCCTACTTGAGTCAATGGCATAAACGATTCTGATACGGTTTAGACAAGGGAGCAATGAAGGCCTGCAGACCGCATTCCGAAGAGTATAATCCATACTAATATATCATAGTTTCATGCCAAGCAAACACATTTACCCGAGCGTCTACTACTTGGATTCCTCAATTTTACTTAAAAGGAGATACGAAACCTAGTTCAGTGTATGTTGCTTAAACGTGGAGCATTCATTACTACTATGAATGCTTACAAATGCTTCCTACTTACTACTTACCACTAACACTCACTGCCCATGAAGTTTCGGGTTCTGTGCAAAGTTAAGACAGATTTATCGTGGACTAATTGTCAATGACAAAATGTCAAGAGCGGTTGCTGAATGGCAGTGGAAACGATTAGCAAGGTTATAGAAGATGTCAAACTGGCATCGCAAGGCTTGAGGCTTCATTTCACTGCAGCGGACAGGAAGACTTCTAATAGAGACTAGTGAATGCCTGCGAGTACCAATTGAAAGCTTCATTAGTTGGTCATAAGCTGTCACATGGATACAAGTACTGCCGTGCTACCCGCAACATTGATCAGTGGTGTCCAAACTGACCTGACTACCACCTACATCCAATAATGCCACTGCGACGGCGGTTGTCGACTTTTAACCTGAAAAATTAAGAGTTTCCTTTAGTTTTAAATCCCCCTAGTCAATTAAAATTAAATGCGCTTTAGGCATCCAACCTAGTGGACTCAATAATACAATGTGCCTCTTTAGGCTGGCAGAATGGTACTCATTCAGATTCCTTACGAACTCACTGTACCCCGCAGAACTGCTGTCAACATAGCCGACCAGCCCAGAAATAATCATGCTGCTAGAGCTTGAAATTAAAAATCTGAACTAAAAGGAATTGAATACAATTGGTGTCCTTTGTCATCACTCTTGGAAAAGTTAAGGTCTTATTAATTGAGAATTAATGGAATCACATTAAATGTTATGAAATCACATCCTGGTTTTGCATCCACATACGTATCTTTACATTCTGGCAAGCTTCGTAACGTCTTGCTTAAAAATTTGGTTAGTGAGGCACACCTTTAAGTCGATTTGGCTGCTCATATTGGTTGCACAATATAAGATGATGAACACTGACCGTAACTGCTCCTACTCCGAAGAGCCATTACAAAGGTTCACACGATATATATCGAACTAGCGTTAATCACGTAAACAAAGGGCATGTTTGGTAATAATGCAGGGTAAAATGTTATTTAACAAAATTTAAGACCTTTAAATGAGATTCGCCTTGTACTCTTGATAAACCTCCACCACTGGCTTTGCTAATGAATTTTAAATGCATTGTAGCATTGGCTGCAACGGATGATCTTGAAACTAGAGTTGATAGCCGTCCACCTAAAATTCGCATCATTAAATGCCTCTTTAGCTAGAGACCTATCTGGATGTCCCATGATATGCATCGGGTGCCTACATAGGTTAGCCGGATTCGAGTCCTGTCAAATAGCTGTGCTTTTATCAAACATTGTGGAACTGTATCACGTTTGTTGTAAATGGATGTGATTACAGTGGTTATTGGGTTGTGACTTTATGAGGCCAGGGGATTAAAGGTAAGTCAACGTAGCAAATCGCATGATCGCACCCCATGACCTGTATAGCGGAACTGGGTTATGTGGTCTCGGATTTGGTAAGTCTAGGAAGCAATCATTCGTTTTTGGTAGGGCTAGGCTTGATAAAATTGGTTCATCCATGGTTGGGTCTGGCTAATGCATTGTGAGTACATCTCTTTACTTGCATCAAGCTAATTAAGCACAAAACCAGTGCCTTTGAAAGAAGCCTGGAACTTGCCACTTTTGCTCAGACGTAAACTAAACTCAACATCTATAATTCATCAGTAAATTGTGGCAAAGTGTAAAGGCTAGTTCAATGAATTGCCGCCAAACGTGGTTTTGGTGTATTCACCGCATCCAGGCAAAGACCGATATCTGCCTTGCGTCCAGTACGGATGCTCCCTCCCGCGAGATTAAAATGTATCTATGCTTTTAGGCACTAATTCTATCCCAGAGACTTTTGATTTGGTCTTCATACTGTAGCCTAAATCTGCCACTCACATCCGTCAAGGAAATATGGCGACCTGGCTTTGGTGGGAAGAAGCGTTTGCGTCGGTGAAATGGTACGATTTCTACATTGGCAGCAAAAATTTAAGGTAGGCACATGTGCCAATGTGTTGCCTGAAGCTTGAATAATTTTGATTCAGACGGTTATCGAATGTGCAACGGAGAAGGCATCCAAAAAGTAAACAATTAGCATTTATGTGAATTATGGCGTGATTGATTTTAAATGCAACTGCTTCACTTTGTCTCCTTTGGCCTTACGTCGATTCAATCGCAAACATAGTTGTCAACCAAAATAAAATCTTTGCACAATTTTATATTATCTTTAAACCTGCTCTCCTCGTATTCATTTCCTCATTATGCGATTAACATGGCTATTTTCTTAACGATGCTAAAATCTAAAGTCCTGCACAAATCTGAGTTTGTTTTCTGCTCATAGCTTTCTCAGAACACTTTGCTCATTTACACATAGATTGCCCGCCTTGTTTTCAACTGCTTTTTGCGTTTCAACTGTTACGTTTGCATTTATTATTCGCCTATATTCATTTTTAACATCCCTCCACTAAGTTTTCGTTCTTCTTTCCAAATCTCGTCAATACCAAAACAATGCTGAATACTGTTAACGAAAAACCATAGCACGTTGATAGGAGCCAATAATGCAACATCAGTTCCTTGCCTTCTCCAGTTTAAACTTTAACCCCCTTAACGCCGGCATAAGTAGCAAATTTGACCATTTGGTTATGCTTAAACATTCCGATGTTGCGCAATAAAAATTTAATGCTTCGCACTTAAACTTTTCAAAATATATTTTAATGATAGCATTATTATTAGAAATACCTGCTTGCTCTTTTCATTTGGTTAACTTTTGGCCATCAAACCTTGCCTTGTTCTTTTCCGTGTAAGCCTCAAGCTTTTAACCTTTCCCAATCATCCAGGAGCAAATATCAATCAGTAGACAAAATTTTAAGCGCGCTCCTGAATTCTGCTTACTGATCGCAATCGGTCTCAATAGAGCGCTATAGCTGCTCTGAGAATTCAAAGTGCAGTTACGCGCGACCTGCCCCTGATGGCTGAGGATGACTCTATAATTGCAGTTCATGTCTGCATGAGAAGACCGCAACGCTCTTATCCGCATTTGATCACAACCAACTTCACAGAATTAAACATGCCCGTCTAACCATGGACGTGTGCTCCATGCGATGTCGCACTAGGAACACATGTATCGGTTTAAAGCACCAAAAGTAGCATTTGTTAATCAATGCCCAAAGAATAAGTATCCAACGTATAGGCATTTTGCTTACATAAGTGAACGTAGCTGTGCTATAGGTATGAATTGTATTATCAGTCGAATAAGATATTTAGAGAATGGGTATAGATATTACCATTATGACTGTATAACCCGTCCGGTAGACCTTGTGCACGGTCCTACAAACATTAGGAAGGAAGGACAAACCATTTATCACTGAAGTGGTATACGACGAAACTACGAAATTTGGGATTGAGGTGTCGACTACTTGCGCAGCCGCTGTAATGCATTCGTTATCTTCAAGTTTCCTGAAGATGGGCCTAGCATTAAAAATGCATACCTAATGATCGTTCAAATGTTCCTACAAATGGAAAGTCTAATACTTTGTGTGTCACATCATTTTATTCAAGAATAATATGCTATGGATATAGATAATTTGATCGCATCAGAGACAGTCATAGAGATTAGTCAGAGGACAGCCGGGTGTGGTCAGAGCAGCTAGTCAATAGACTGCGTAATAATCTGATTCCTTTTCTCCAAAATCCTAAAAAAGAGCGCACCGCAGACAAAAGTTAGCACACTACCGCAATGGGATCTGGGAGCATTGTGGCTACTGTGCCAAGTTGTCCTTTGGCAGGTGACCTTAGTTTCCGAATGAGCCAAAGTTTCGAACAGATCACTTACAACGCTCCAGTGGTTGCATCGCCTAAAATAATAAAACCATTTAAATCTAACAATTTGTACCAGCTCAATCCGCATTCATAAATCCAAAAAAATAAATGATCATTACTGATTATGCTGTTCTAAAAATTAGCCAAGGACAAATGATTGTGATCGCAATCTATGAAGGGCAGACAATGGAGAATCGCATTTTACAGGCCCCATTTATTCTGATCAACTTTACGGATGTGACGAAGATGTTTCTCGTTTATTCATCTTAAACATCGCTTGCTCTTCAAAACTAGATAAAGATCCTCAGCTCTACCTCAACTATAGTGGTCTATTATTCGTTTGACCGCCGGTTTCGTCAACGGCTTTCCAGGTGGCTATATTGCCCCAGCCGAGTAAAATGGTTTCCAGGCCATGTCAAGCAGCTTCATTCCCTCTGTCTATCCCACACATATAATTTGCCCCGGTATTTTGAATTCTGTTTTTCTTTGAGGGAGTCTTGACACGCCACATTGGTAGCAGCGGATAGTGGATGCGACTATAATAGATTTCTACTCCAATCCATATCACCTGTGACAAGTTCTAGTTGCGCAAGGGAAGTGCATATGCTACAGATGGGAAAATCCCTGTCATCACAAAGCAGAAGGGCTGGACATTAAGTCACGCAGATAAAATTCTCCCCCTCTTTCACTTTCTTTTCTTCTTCCTTTTAATAAACGCTCCATCGTTCCCTTCCCTTGTAAAGTGCTCTCTAAGTCAATCGCAATTTCCTGTAAATGCACTTTTTTGTTTCAAATTTGGTATTCACTCCATTCCTTCTGTTTACTGGTCCAAAGCAGGCACTTTCGTCAGCTTCAAACACATTATCCCCTGTTTCTTCATGCCTTTAGTGCATTTTCCAAAGCACCATACTTACTTTCTGCACTTCGCTTTCCCCGCTACACCTCATCATTATCATCTACGCTGCATATTACTCACCTGCTCTGCGACTACCCTTTAGCGAAAGTTTTAAGTTTGTGCTTTAGCATTTATACTTTTAAATCCATTCGAATTTCATATCATAATTACATAGTTTTCTCTTTATTACCTGCATTTGCTCTGCGACTGCGTCCTATCAGCGCAACATTATGGTATCCTCAAAGTCGTGGTCACTTTCAAATTTAGGGACCACGTTCCTCATAATAAACGAACAAAGAAACAACATGAAATAGCTTTTGTCTAATTTAAACAAATTATTTCGTATCAAGCTTTACAAGGAATAATATCACGTGCACTCTCTTTGCATGCCTTTAGCTCATAAAGCAATGCAACACCATATATTTATCTTTAAAACAATTCGTCCAGTAATTGACAATTATAACGACAACAATCCATAAGGCAGCTAATAATTTTATAGGCAGTGCTTACTTCACCTGATGCGAGTCCAGCCTCATGGAAAAGCTTTTCAGAATATTTCTCAGCCGGCAATATTAGTTTTCTCGGTGCATCCCATCGTCTTGTAAAACAAATTGCTGCAGCGTATTTACGAAAGATAATTGCTGATCTGTGTAGGTTCGATTACCGCCCTAACATCATTTCATGCCCATCCAACTGACATTAGAGATGCCAGCGATCGTACAGAGTGGTAGCTTCTGGCCTCTGTCAACCCATGAGATTTCGCTACGTCGTCCAAAGTTAGCTCACGCACTGGTGACGGCTGCAGTACACGTCGTGTTACTGGCACACTTTATTGCACTTTATTTGTCTACAGTTCTCTTCGTCTCCCCCCTCCCACTGCTATTAATCCACCTGCCCCCATCTATACGCATTTGTAACATTACATGCAATAAAATGCCTTTGCATCTCATCCTCTTTGCTCTTCTGAATACGTAGATGTTGAGCTTCCTACTGGATTACATTCAGTAATGTCAGTTGAAGTGATGTCTCTACCATCGACCGCAGGCTCACGATTGCGTTGTTTTAGCATTCGTTGGAGTGCCGATTTCAATATTTTAGTGGAAAATGCACCGCTTATGTAAGTCGATGGAAACGCCTGAGGGTCCTGGTCAGAAAAGGTCCATTCATCACCTGTTGCCCACGCACCTGCTTAATATAATGCCTCATCAAGTCCATACAGTTCATGTCACAAAGTACCAGAGGAACCTCAACTAAGCAACGCAATACAATCAAGTAGGAATATGTAAAACCGATTCGCAAGAACCCATTGCTTAGAAGATAATAATGCTCACATTGTTAATGGAGGAGGCCGAGGTAAACGCCTGTGGAAGTTGCTAGTGAGCCAATAAGCTGTCGTTTCCACACCGCCCCCAAATTCTACTGACCTGCGATATCCAACATGGTAGCCTCCAAAATCGTCTAATATTTCTTCTATCGCCTCGCTGATGTGTGTTCTAGAGCCTGTAGTGGATGCGTTGTAAGATAAGACGGCGGTAATAGGGAAGCATGCCAAGGAGAATTTCACTAACCGGCTCTAGACGACTCCATTTTTAGTGCTTGATTAACGGTATTGCCAAAGAGGTAGAACGAGGCATTGTAAGTCCCACGACACCGGCAGCATAAGGTCCTGCTAAAGGACAAAGAGTCTTTCCCCAATGCCATGCATCAAGACGCATATTTTGCAGTTCCAATGAAAATGTGATTCTTAAATCATTCTTTACACCAGTTGACTAGAGCTTTAAAATGGCTTACATGTCCCGGCGCTTTGCTACCTTTTTGCCAACAGTGCAACTGATACATACAGAAGGTCAAATGCGAAGCTGCGATTCTATGGGAATGCATTAGCCCGTGTCACGCATGGACAACAGCACGGAGCTAGCGTAGAAACATCAGATTGATGGTCTAAATGCAGCTTCGAATTCCAGCCTCAGTATGCTCTTTTGCCGAAGGCAATTCTCAAGTGTCGTTGACATTCATTAAAATAAGTTGACGCGCACATTTTACGCACGGATTAGAAAGGAGCCAGGATCAGATGCAAATCCAACTAACCGCTGTGCAGGCCGATGCGCAGCCTCAAGGGACTTGCGGTAAGTGCTTGATGGTGAAGGTGCCACAAACGCTAAGCAGGTGGAGGGCCATTGTGGCGACCTCGGCTGCACGATGTCGTCTATTGCGGGTTGGCAATCCCGAAGTCACAATGTAGGCGTCTCCTATCGTCTCTACCTACAATGCACAGATTCAGCGCCAATTGTCTTGTACTTTGAATTCTTCTATTCAGTCTGTGTTCGTGCCTTAGCAAGAGAGAAGCAGGTGTTGGTTAGACTAATGAGCGAGACCTTGCCACCTAAACCATTTGCTCCACATGATGGAATGCCATCCTATTTGGACAAAACGAACGGCCGATTTACAGCCTTGATTTAGACTACGCTATCAAGGCAAATAGGAGAAGCAGAGTACTTGTTTTGCTTATCAAATGCGAGGAGTTGGGATCTAACTTGTGCTCACGAGTAGACTCAAGCATCCCCAATTAAACCCACCATGTAGGCATCGTAGCGTGTAATCGTCCTTTCAAACAGTGTTTACAGGTCATTGAGAAGATCAAAAACCTGTAGTGGTGTGAACATCGCTGAAATTGTTGTAAAGCCAACGATGTCGCTAATGTAGATCGACACCTCATCGTAGGCTTCAGGTGCCACTGCACCTTCCACCTTCAACGCTTTCGCCACAACTCTAACTTAACATCATTCTTCCACTTGCACATTGGTCACACCCCACATTTGCGTGGTCGTACTCCATTTCAAAGCCAAAATATGTAATCATGACAGTCATTACTACCGACTAGGAATCATGTGACAGAAAACTCACGGAGGTAGCAAACGACGACTAAGAAGTTCCTTCTTACTCTTCTCTTTCTCTAGTTCATCCATTCGAGTTTTCACCTCCCGTTCCAGCCGACTCGAGTAGTTCTTTATCATTTCGAGCGTGTGCACTACAATGTTTGTTTTTTGCGGGGTTGAGGAGCGAATCAAACGAAATCGCACACCTACTTCTCGCTGGTCATTCGTTGAATCACTTTATTCGGTTCCTTAAAATGTTGGTCTTAGTTAGGATTGTCCGACCATGCTCGCTCAACAATGTCTCTGTAAGTAGGTGGAACACCCGTCTCATGAAGCCGGGATGGAAAATCGAGCGGAGGTTGGTGGGTGCTTTGCTGTCAAAAAAGGATGTGATGCAATGCAAAGTTACGCAACTCCCTTTAGTCCTTTGATAATAAACTTCTGTGGCAGTAGCCCATTTCTTTTACAGTTTCTTTGACAATTCTATGCCACATCAATGTATCAGATGCCAACTGCAGCAAATATTGGTAATTCCCTTAGAAATGCCCTGGTTGACATAGCCGCCCAGGCAATGATCTTGATAGTCTTCACTTGTGCAATGCTGAGCCTAAATACATCCGGGGTTCTCCTGCAAAGGCCTTGATAAACTCATAGCGATATCTTGAGGCGCAAATAAATGCTCACTCGTGGCTGAAAATAGGGATTTCTTTGCTACTGACGCGTTCTATAATCTCTTCCACTGAAGCACCATCCATTCCATATGGTTTCATCTGATAGAAGACTTCGTGCATTATTATACCCAATGCATAGACATCACCTGGCATGGTTCCAACAAAAGCTTAGGTCTCATCACACAGTAGCTCAGGCGCTGTTCACAATTTTTCTATAAATGCGATGCAATTTCAGAGGATACTGAATGCAACGAACCTTCAGGGTTGGTTGAAGGACAACTGTCTGTCAAGTTGTAGATTTTAGGAATGTCATAGTCGGTGATTTTTAGGACGTATCGGCAATTAACGACGCGATTGGCCGATTTGAGTCTTCAGTGAGCTTTGAGGCTTGTGCTGTGGAGGTACTCCATCCCCTTGTAACGTCACATTAGAGGTAGTAGTTACAAATATTGGAGAGAAGCGATTTGTTCAAATACCATAAGATAGCACTGACTCACCCGAACTAAGTCAGTCATGAGAGAGACCTTGAATTCCCAGTCAAATTTGATGCTTTTGTTGTTGATAATATCCTACGCACGGAGACGCAGCAACGAGTAAGTCGGTAGCATGTGTCGTGTATCACTAAAATTGAGTGCCTGCTGCACATGAATGGTATCAGTAATAGAGTTACGGGCGTATGTTTCACGCCAAAGGCTGTTGTGCAGCATTTGCAAGGGGTGTGAGATTGAGACATGGCAGTAGTCTTCATAGCCATCTCATTCATAGTTCTGATAGCAATCCTTTAATTGGTGGAGAATATCAGTTTTGGACAACCATTTTGAAAAATGTGGAGCAGAACGAAAGGCGTGGTGACTGAGTTAATGTTCTACGAAGAGGCCAATACAAAGCAATTCTTTTTGTTGTTAAAAAAGTTCTGTTGTGAGGATGTTTATGAAGTGCTTATAAGTTTTCGCTGTAATTTACCGGCACGTTCCCATTCGTCGTGCCCGATGTATCCCGCCCTTTTTGGGACGACCTCAACTGCACTTCATGCCTATCCCTGTAAGTCAGCCAGTAGTCACCTTCTTGCGCATTGTGCCATAATTCACACAAATCCGTCAGTAAATCGCTAATATTTTTGAAGGCGTGTAAATGTATAAAATGATGTAGATGGGTACTTATGGCTTATCAAATGAGGGAGGTCTTAAATCATCACCTGAGTGCTTCCTTGATGACAGCGGTGAAAGACCAGGATGAAGGAATGCGGTCACACAGCATCCCATGAAAGCATTGCCATTTTCGTGTCGCAGTGGGATGCGAGATAAGTCCAATTCCTTAACGTAGACTTGCACTCTTTAGAACAACAAGCCAAGCAAGATTGGTAGCAAAAGCTGTTGTAACGCATCGCTTGAGGTAGCAGCATCTGCGCAATTGCGTGATGTATACAGTTAGGAAACGCAAAATTATATAGTTTCGTTCCTCTCACTTTGACGTGGATCTCGGCTGCGATGGTGGGGGGCAATGCTAATTGCACAAACAACACCAGCAGTCAGGCTCTTCCACAAACGATTATATCGTCCTTAAGATTCTGCCTTTTCTTGAATGACCGTCGTTAATTGAGGAGGTTAATCTATTATCTTCACAAACCGCACGGTTCCACATTCCCGATAATAGAGCAATATGCGCCACTACTGACATTAAACAGATGCAGCTTAAATGGCAGCTAAGGGGCACTCAGAGAGCCAACAGAAGAGCTGCTGACACATAGGCGATGGTGGAATAGCCTGCTGATCGTCTACAGCCACACCACGTGGGAAGCATAGTGCAAGATGTGCAAGCGATGCGTGCTGAAGCCAATACGAGAAAATTGGTGACGCCAAAGATTTCCTCGCTATGTTATCGGACAAAACAGGATAGCACATCCCATCCTGCACACCAGGAGACGACTTTTTAAATTTCTCGCCGTGGAGGGAGGGAGGAGGATGCACGCTGCCTTACGCTCATCATCAGTGTCAAATGTCATCTTTCGACGTATGAATGCAACTATTCAATCCTATTCTGCTTTCGAGCACTACTTATTGGCTTTTTGGACGAAAACACTTCTCCCTGATTACACGCCGCAGACCTATTATACAAAACTCTATTACATTCCTCTTACTTCAAATAACTAAATAACATTCGTGTGCAGCACTAATTGAACATGACTAGAGCCATTAACACATTGCACTTACAACTTACGCTGCGGACACGGCCGTAACGTACATTTAGCCGAGCAATCCTTCTCTTTTGCGTTCTCCGTAGAGGCTCTTTACTTAGGCTGGACGCTGGAACCAAGGCTCAGGAAGTAGGCAGTAGTGCATGGAAGGAAGTAAAGGCATTCGAATTTTGACACCGCATCTATTTGCAGCTGAGGGGTTCTGTGAGACTGAAAATTATAGACCATTCCGTTAGCAACAACATAAGGTTGGAAAATGTTCCTTTGTTTGTTACTTCTCCCAAAACATCCTCACGTCGCGGCGTCCATTTGTTAGTGGGTTTCCATCGTCATTGCCGAATGTAAAATTGCCTTCCGCAAAAACGAGTTTGAGTGAATTAAAGTCCTGGACCTTGCACGCAATCCATCTAAATTGACCACATCAGTGGGGATACACAATTCGATCTACCTGTATACCAACACAATTGCCAAGTAGATGAGACCAACGTTGAATAATCCAAGTAGATCTATCAGTAGGATTATATGCATTGGCTCTAAAGGATAGATACGCAGCAAGAAAAGAAGCAAAATCTAGTGGCATTCTGGATTTACTCTTATCGCATACCAAATTCACAAGGCGCAAGTAAGTATCATGTACTTTGAGGTCCGCGCCCACCTCCTGGGCAATTCGTTGCACTTCTTGGCTGGGACAGTATTAGTAGATGATGGATGACATCAATGAGATTGAAGATGTCTGCATATCTCCTTGCTTGGACTCCAATATTAGCCACCTCAGTGACGTTGGATTTGAGGGAGAAGAAGAGGAGGTTGAAGATGCCTTGCGAGGTATCGCCATTTTCAATTTGGTAATGGAAGGTGATGGAGGGCAGTGTAGGCACTTTGATATGTGAAAGAGTGCGCAGTGGTTGAAAGAGACTGACAGAAGGGGCGATACTGCTACCACCCTTTTGTGACAATTGGTTTTGAACTAATCGCATTACCAGCGCTGCCCTAAGAGGTCAATTCGCCGCCGGCGCACAAGAAATCCTCTATGCTCGCATGCATACATTAATGGGTTGGACTGAGTTTACTGCAAGAGGTAGCATCCACGCTCTCTTCCTCCTCCAATAAACAAAGGTGAGGTGTTAAAATACGTTACAGTTAAGTTTAATGGCCGAATTTACCTGTGTGAACACAAGTCTCCTCCTCCCACTCACTCTGGAAATTTTGACATCGCACTGCTCTATGGGATGCTTTTCAACTAAAGTTTGAAAGATTTCACAGGTACACGTTGATTTAAAACGGCAATTTGTGCAGAAAACAGAAATGTGCGTGACCTTACAACTGAAATCATGTTGGTGGCGCATTTATTTACGACAATCCGAGTTAATCACCGCAAAGTGCAAAATCATATAAAGGATGCACGATTTTTGTTACCTGCGTGCAGATGCAACACAGGAGAAATGTGGAATGGGGGCGAATTAGAGTGGATTAGCTCTTTATACGGCATTGCCATCTAATGGTATCTGGTGCCCTTAAGAAGTGCTGTGACAACCACGAACAAACCGCCAGCAGTCCGTGTTGGTCCAGCTTGAGACAAATGCGCTCCCCATGCACACAAGGCATCGTAAGTGAGCATATCCGTGGGGTCCACGTGCATGGGTGCCATCCGCTCTTGCTTAATTCTGACAAATTTCTTAACGTCCACTACGAATTTCACAGCCTCAAAGTGCTACATCGAAGCCACAATCCTACTTAACACTCCTGACCAATACCCTCGGGTGCCGCAAGTTTCTTCTATCTACGACTTTACTCAAAAACGAGGACGATTAATAGTGCATTGGTTTTAACAACAAAGCAAACTCAGCGTCATCGCCCAATCCAACTTTTGAAAGTAAACACCTAACTTCCAGGACTTAGCAAAAAAGCCTTTCATACCGTTTACCGAAAAACAGCCTATAACCCAAAATAACAGAGAGCTGCTTGTTATGCGTTCAATATTCTAGCCTTTAACAAGCATGGCAATTTTTACATGTTACTATTTCTTTTTAGCGCAGATCTTAACAAGATCACGAATGTAAGTGTGGCCTATAATATAAGTACGTGATTTAGTGGCATAAAATGGATTTTATTTGCGTCTCTCACAAATTCTTACTTCAATCCATTAAAGAAGCTGTCAATTCTTGATTTCTAAAGCCGGCACAGTAGGATCCCCTCATAAGCTTTATTTGCAAAAATGAAAGTAATAAAACATTGAATCAAATTTTGTTTGATCAAGTGCACAAAGACTGGAAATGCAGGCTTGCTTTGCCTCTTTTAGAGACACCTAACACTCTGTCATCTTGACTGGTTGTTAGACTTTTGTTGCTGCTTATGGTTCGTTTTCTGATTGGCATACTTCTTCACACCTACTTCATTTCGACGCCTCCATTTTCGGGGGTAGCACTCATGTCCCATTGTTTGGGTTGTTCCGCACCGCCTTTGCACTTTCCTTCTCTTCCACATTCTAAGTAATCACCGAAGCGCAATAGTGTAGCAAGCGGCAGTGCCGATTCTTTGCATGTGCAGTGACCAGTAAATACTGAACAATTATAAACACCGATAGAAATACAAGTCTGCGTTTGCGCAGAATGCTACTGATTTTCTTATCAGCTTCCATAGGGTATGATGACTTGCGTGCGTAGCCTCAGTTCAACCACAAGCATAACATGGCCTTCAGTGTACCAGCTTTTTCTAGAAAACGTCGAAAATTTAAAACACTATCCTTGTTACCTGCGCAGCAGTCATTTCAGCGCATTATAAATCGTCGTAATTTCACCTTGTTAGCTCACTGATTTAGTAAAAATCCAAACTTACGAGCGACAATGACAGCATGAAGAAGCAGCATTAAATGCAAAACGCGTCTTATATTGAGCGCATGACAACCAGCGATGCTCATAGCTGGTTGGAAGGTAAATAATTAATCGCCTAGAGAATAAGAGCTACTTAAAATATGAGCAAATGTTTTCCGGAACGAATCCGTAGACCTGAATTACACTACAAGCCGTACAGCACCGAAGATACCACTACGATTCGAAGGATTGTATATGCACGCACATTTCGTAGTTAAACCCGCCTTTGACCAATGTTAGGAAGAATTCGCTAAGCGCATTTCACCTCATATGAATCAGATCGTAGCAGTGTAGTTACGAAAGGTCAGTATTTCACTGCGGATGTTTGATTACCTCCCAAAAATCATATCATGTCCATCCAACTGACATTGCAGACGCCAGTGATTGTACAACGTGGTAACTTATGAGTTCTGTCACATCATGGGGTTATGCTACATCGCATTGGGTTAGCTCACGCACCGGTGACGGCTGTAGTACATGCTGTGCCACTGGCACATTCCATTACAATCTACCTGTGTACGATTCGCTTCATTTCGTCCCCTGCTTCAATCCATCTACCTCCTTCTCTATGCATTTGTGGCATCACACACAACGAAACGCCTTTGCGTCTCGTTCTCTTCGCTCCCCTCCACTACGTACAATACGTTGCGCGTGCTACTACATTTGAATAAGTAAAGCAATTTGAGGTGATAGTGTTAATGTTGGTGGAAGCAGATCTGGTGGTCGTGGTGGTGTCGCTGTCATCAGCCGTGGACTCACAATTTCGTTGGTATTTGCGCCTGTTGGAATGCTAATGCTAACATTGCAGTAACAATTGCGCGAACAAGTGCATTTTTATTGCGCTTAGTGCTGGCGTTCAGGGAATGGGGATTGTGGAAGTGCAGATGACGTGATTGGACAAGAATGAAAGAATGAAAAATAGAGGAAAGGAGCAAAGTCAAAATGAGCGAACGTTGGTGGGGACTAGGGAGGCGACTGTAGACAAGGAGAGGAGTGATGAAATGTGTTGTTGGCATTGAATTGGCAAGAGATGTAAAGTTGGGATTTCGTGGAGCTTAAATACCTCTACTCCTACATGGTGCTAACACCATATATTGACTGTTTCTGTTTGGCTATTGACTTAATGAACTTACTGCTTAAGACATAATAACGGAGAGATACCTCTAATCCTGCATTTTGCACGGCAACAACTCACCATCTGCATGTAAATGAATAGCTGAATTGTATCGGTGGCTGAATTCTTTGCTTAACTCTGAATTACTCTAGCACTTTTGACCTACTTAAATAGATGTTTTCCGCTTCATAATTCTGTTTGGTTTGCATCAGCCTGCTAAAATGCGTTTTGGCTTGCAGTCATGGCTGTAACGAAAAAAGTAGCAAGTAACACTGAAGAAGAGATGCAATTGTCCTAATCACCATCAGGATGAAATTGTGGTATGCAGTTGCTATGGTGTCAGAACGCTCCAGACAATTGTGCTTGGCGCAAGTTGCAAAAATTCGAAAGGATTTGAGGGCTTTATCACGTTCCCTGGCCCTTACCTGGTGCCTGAATGAAATGGTCCTGGCGCATTGCAGACCAACGACGGAGCCAGTCAACCCAATTTGGACCTCTTATTTTTTCCAACGCAACGGCTTACTCAAGTGCCGAAAATTGGTAATGAACGGATTGTACTCCAAGTTTAAATTCCTTCTCTCTCTGATGTAGCTTATGACCGGCTACATTCATTGATTGGATTATTTACGATTCTGGAAGATGATGATATTGTGTCCGATAACCACTTTCACAGTGTGCAGACCGCAGATCAGGAAGTAACACCCATGAGAGGCGAATTTTTTCGCCTTAAGTCGTAAAGATCCAACGGAATTTACTTTAGCCTGGTGGACTTTACAGTGAAAAATAGAAACAAGGATGAATCACGAGTGAACCCAACCATCGCCGCGGTTCGCCGTTGTGTAAGCTAACCAGTCGCAAGTGAGATTCCCATTGGCACGCTGGATGTAATGTTTGTTAATGTTTGCAGACGGTGTTCGTCTGGTGATGGTAGTGTTAACACAGCAGAATAAACCGGCAGAAGCCAGATTCGTTCGTGACAAAACGAGGGATCGTCTTGCTAGCTTCAATTGCATCAGTCTTCTTACATGGATGACTCACATCGACAAAAGGATAGCCTTACCATGTAGGCAGCATTGGCAGCAGAACAGTTAGCAGCATTGTCGTCGTTTTCATGTGCAGTGCGAACCATCAGTACTTCAGCCACTCTCTGACGGTGGAATGCATTTGCGCCACTTAAAAATGTCGAAACGCAAGCATAACTGCTTTGCAAGTAGTAGGGATAATTGATCTAAAATATGGCAATGTGGACGCACAGTAAAGGAGACGCTATTAGAGGCGCGATAGTTATGCACCAATGTACAGAAATCCTTGCCTGCGTGTGTACTGTGTACGACCCATGGTGAGAGGATGCAGAAGTGTCGATGATCTCGGGTTTGACGAGCGCGTTGACGGTACTGCAGCAGAAGGCTAAATATAGAATTACTATGCCAATTTCACCAACAGCAATTCGACCACCGTCTTCATTGCAACCCACTCCTCTTTTGTAGGGATATGCAGGATACATTGAACGGCTGGAGAGATGCAGGGTCTTTGTTCCGTTTCTTGTGACAGTGGCCGTGGTTCAGTGCATTGCTAGTTTAATCAGAACTGTAAATCTCTAACTTTTTTATCAGTTTTTTTAGCTACACGCTTACCCCTTTCACGTTGACCTTCTAACTTTTTGAACTAGTTTACTGGTTGGGTAAGAAATCCTGTAGCGTCAATATCATATGTGAATTGGCGATCAAGGTCATGACTCTTCAGAGTCCGATTCCTTTCAAAGAGAAGTAACGTGCGATGCGACTTGAAATCGCTGACCACTTCTCACAAAAAAGCGTACTCAAATAGACTTCAATCTTTTGAGCACTGTCACTGGTGCACGCATTATGGTTGATGTACCAATGACATTGTTATGTCTGATTTTCTTCGTGAGTGAGCATACCTGATTTTATTGTCCAAAATACGACGTACCTTTGTGCGGGGCATCTTTTGTGGTGGAAGATGATTGGGCGAGTGCGGGTTGTTCATTACAGGCGGATCGTTAAGCGAATGTTCATTTCAAAAAACCGATTGACCTTGCAGATTAGCCTAGGCTATTGCTTTAGGATGAGAAAAGCTGCAAGCCTTGTGCGTGTGAGAAAGCTAGCTTTCGTTCTCTTTTTAATCCCTACCCTCCATCCACTTTCCTCTCATGCCAATCATACATCCAATCACTCCTCGATTCTTTCGCAAACTCGTCCACAATCTTCTTCAATCCATATCCACTTTATCTACTCTTTATTCCTTCACTCATCCCACATGACCCCATCCTTCCATAGCTCCCTCATTACTACCGCCTCTCAACCTATATCCATTTATTCCTCCATTCATCAATCCATCAATACATTCCTTTCATCTTTTTCATGTGACCTTACGGAAATTCACACGCACCTAACTTTACTTTTCTTGTCCTTTCTCACATTCCAACAGACTGAAGTCACCTGCACTCCCTCCATCCACTTTGTTCAAGCATCAGCGCTAAGCGCAATGCAAAATGCACTTGTCCATGCGTTCATCGATGCATTGTAAATATCCACATTCTACCAAGCACTAATATCGATGAAATTATGAGCCTCTGAGCAATAACGATGACACCAATATGGCCAACAAATCCACTGCTTCGAATAACTTCATCACCACCACCACTTTTATTAGCATCGCGCTATTCACTTCAGCAGGTTGGTAAAAGCAAGTGAGTAGACTTTACAATAGGTTATCCTTGCAACCCGTTTTAATACCTAGATAGTCCGACAGGATGGAAATAACAACAAAGTCCGAAGTGGGATGTTCAGCCCTCTTGTTGGCTTGCACCAGTTAAAAGCTATAGACGTTAAACAGCTCTCAATTCCTCTGGGAATTTTTTTTAAAGAATTATTCCTGAACAATGTTGTCAGGAACAAACAGACATCATAGTGGCTGGATGGCTTATTTCTATCCCGGTGATGGTTAGGAAAGTTGGATTTCGTCCCCAATGTCGCTTGCCATCTTTTACCACAGTTGTGACTTCAACCTAAATCGTATTTTTAGCAGGTTGGTGTAAATCAAACAGAATTATAAAAGGAAAACTTCCACTCAAGCAAATCAAAAGTTCTGAAGTGATTCACAGTTAAGTGAAAAATTCCGCCATTCATGCAATTTAGCCATTTGTTTACATGCACACGGTAAAATGTTGAGGTGGGAACCGTAGGACTAGGGACGCACTTCTCGGTGTTTGTATCAAATAAAACAAGTTTGAAAAGTCGGTTGCCAAATTGAAACAATCAATATATGAGGATAGCACCATGTGAGAGTAGCAATACTTGATATTCGCACAATTTCTACTTTTCATTTCCCGACTTATCATGCCAACACATCACATCACTTCCCTCTTCCTCCACACTTGCCTCACCAATCCCCGTTATCCTCCGTCTACTTTGTCTTCTCTTTCTCCATTCCTTCGTTTGCCCCTTCATTGCTCCCCACGTGATTCCACCCCAATACTGCTCCCTCACTCTCCACCACTGCCACCTCACACCCCCTACAGTCCCTCCAGTGATTCACCCATTTACCGATCCATCCTACCTGCTTTACTCACATGACTATGCCAACACACGCTCACACGAACATATGGTAATTTTCTCTGTTTCGGGTTCTCCCAATCCGACCGAATCACGTCACTTACACTTCCTCTAACCCCATTGTCTAAGCAGTAGCGCTAAGTGTAATCCAAAATGCGCTTGTTCGTGCACTTTCTACTACAACGTTGACATCAGCACTTCAAGGAACGCCAAAATTAATGCTAATGATGTTTGCCACCGCCAACATCACTTCATGTAGCATTACTCAATGCAACCCATTCGCATGCACAACATCTACGCATTGAGAAGAACAAAGAGGATGAGATGCAAAAGCATTTAATCGCACGTGATGCCAAAAGTCCCTGTAGAAGGAGGTTAATGGATTGCAAACATTTAAAGGAGTGGAAAGAATTATAGACGAGTAAAGCGCCATAAAGTGCTTCAGGGACACGACGTGCACTGCAGCCGTCACCAGTGCGTGAGCTAACTTGGTACGACGCAGCAAAATCTCAGTGTGACGGAAGCCAGAAACTACTACACCGTGCGATCGCTGGCATCTCTATTGTCAGTTGGAAGTGGCGTGATACAATGCTAGAGCGGTGATCAAATCTACACTGATCAACAATGATCTTTTGCAAATAAGCCATAATAATTCGCTTTATAAGAAGATGGGATGCGCTTGGCAAATTTATATTGCCGGCGACCAAGAACAGTTTTAACTACAAAATGTATTGCAGTAAAAGCCTATCGGTCGCGTGCATAAAATACCCTTGTAATCGTGGCGGCATATTAGGCGCCGTACTGCTTGTGGTGTGATTCACATATGCAGATCCGTTCAATAAACATGCTTCTGTTATGAAGGGCTCTTTTTCTCTAAAAGATTAATTGTTTCTCACGGTTTTAATGGGCGCTTGGCTTGTAAATATAATCAGTTAAACCTTAAGAGCATGAAAAAACAAATCCTCAATCCGCATTTCAATATGACGCATTAGAAGTACACTTGGACTATTTACTTCTTCCGCATCCTACGCCATCGCAGGAAACCTCTTTTTCGGAGTCAATTAGCTTTTTCTCTCAAAAATGGAGCAACAGGCGAAGAGTAGCTTAAATGAACTTATGTTTAGGTTGCATCCAAATTTGGGACACAGAAGTTGCCTCTAGGGTAGCACAAGATTCCAAATGTAGTGACTAACCTGGCTGCAGACGTACAAGGCTTGCTTATTAAAGTAGCTAGCGTAAAGGAGCACTCAGAAATGGAATGACCTCAGAAGAATTGATAACTCTGCTTGCGCCATTTGCATTTCTAGCCTAATTAAACGTGCATAGAGAGCTTTGCCATGTCCTTAGAATGCCTTTTCTTTAGCGGATGTGCAAGAGAGCCCTTTAGCTCCGGCTGCAATGAGCAGAAGCGAATGGTCTACATTTTATGTCATCAGCTGTCAAACGTTGGACGTTACCATGACTAACTAAGTCAATGTGCTAACCGAGATGCGGTCCCGTTCTTATCACCTCCATTTAGACGGAAAACAATGGCGTTTGTAGTGTTTAAGGTCCGTAATATCAGAAATCCTTAGATGTCCAGTGTGCAAAATGTGTACATATTTAAGCGTATCCTTGCAGAATCACCATTGAATCGAGTCAAACTTGAGGTTAACTGCTACAGGTAGGAAAGTTAAAAGTGCTGTTGCATGTCCGTGTTGACCCAGCTTGCTCGATCTGAAGTAGCTAACTTCTGAGTATGACTTATAAAAGCAGTTTTTTAAACAACTTGCCAGTATTTTTCGTTTAGACTGAGCAATGCGCAGAAATTGGGATGTGTTTTAGATAAAGAAGAATAGAGGCGACCTGAGGTAGAAAACGCCGATGTTGGCCTGAATTGGTTTTGGAGTTTACATCCTCCTTCAGTGCCTGTCATTAATAGGTAGCGTTTCTAATACGAAAAGCATTACCTTCCTCCATTCTATTTTCACCTGTCTCCTACCCCTAAGCTACCGAACCAGCCGAAAGATGTTTTATTTTGTACAGCAACGGCTTCATTGAACTTGCCTAATTCGCTGTTCCAAAGCTAGCCGTCAAAAAGACTGACATCCTGCTTTCTTACAAGCACCACAAGTACTAGAGAAAGTCAAAGTGGATTTAAGATGGTTTTCTTGCATAGTGTTCTCTGTTGGTGCGCCATAATGAACAACGCACCGAAATCTCAGCGAACATCCCATCTCCCCATTGAATCTCGTATTTGCTTGTTTAAAGGTTCTCTCTTCTGCCTCTTATTGCTAGAGATCACAAAGCGCCAGAGACGCAAAGTCCCATTGGGGCAGCTTTACGAGTCTCAATAATGACAAGCTGCAAAGACTAGCTGCATAGGCTGTCGTTCCACTTTTTAAACATCCAGTCCTGCATTTGGCTTGCCATGACGTCGACAGAAACTGCATATTATACGAATTCGCTTCATTACTATAAGTTTAATTAACTCCAAAGTAGGCGCATTGGAAATTTAGGGGGATTCAAGAAAATGACAGCTTCAAGTTTTGGCTGCTATGCTAAAGTGCTGAGGTAAGTCTTGAAGCAGATAAGTGTGCGGGATTACTGTCCTATAGCACCTCGGGCGAAGAGTCTTTGCATTAATGCATCTGAGACAGAACGCATCCTTCGGTCGAGTTAGATCTATTGAGTGGACTTAGCAATTGACTTAAATTATCAGTGAGCGTGATTTTAATAAAGCATAGTTCGTGTTTTCGGGAGGAATCGAACCCTGGTTACCTAATGTATAAGACATCGGTTTTCGGAGTCAAAAATTGCGGGTTTGGGTGCCGCTCAGGATGATACTCTTTCGACGTAGTCCTTTAGATTGTCCTCAAGGTCAGCTTTGAGTTGCTGTGAGTCAATGATGCTGTTTGTCTGAAGTGAATTTCCGAGGCCAATGAGAGGCAGCAGCTTGTTTTTGACTTTTTTGCATAAAAACGTTGCAAGCGAATAGGTGGGGATCTACTACTCGGATCCATCTGCGGTTACAAGCTTTTATGGGCGCCCTGAGCAGTAGAGCACAGAATTCACCTCCATGGTTTAGGTCTTTTATGCAAGCAACCACTGCATTTGCTGAAGTAAACTGCATGTTTTAACGCTGCTCTAGTCCCCAGGAAGCAAAACTTTCTTGGCGATTAGCATATTCTTAGAAATAAAAATGCGTGAGGAGAGCTAAAAAATGAGTAGTCGCAACCAGGCAAAAACAGCAGCATATTGCGCCCGCTGCTGACACAGCATAATGCTGGGCGG
Organism: Taenia hydatigena; assembly: GCA_036345935.2. NCBI lineage: Eukaryota > Metazoa > Platyhelminthes > Cestoda > Cyclophyllidea > Taeniidae > Taenia > Taenia hydatigena. The sequence continues at coordinate 161,077 of JADWOT020001403.1, forward strand.
AAATAATGTGTAGATCTACTAGGGTTATCAAAGACATCTTTCATAAACATGGATTTTTGGTTGGTTGAAGTGACAACTCCCACTTTTTGTGCTCATGCATTGTTTTTTTCGCCTTGTCGACAAAACTGCATTAGGGTGACAGTCCCAGTGCACCAAAATTAATAGTTTGAAATTGCCTTTATGTCAAGTCGTTAACATGCGATTCTTTCCTTTATATCGGCAACTAAATTTAAAAATGCAGCACAATATTCTAGGGCATAACGCAGAAGCAGAGGATCGGAGGTGATTTCAAAACATCAGGCCAGGAAGAAAATATTGGTACTTCATAGCAAGAAGGACAAGGAAGGGGCTTTGAACCTAGTTAAGTGTGCGATTGTGTTTTCACGACAAGGAGCGAAACTGGAAAGAACAAACACATTCAATCGTGCGATAAACACCGGAAAAGCCAGACTCGTTTGGTAACTACTCAGGCGCACACCGTTTCTTCTCTTACACGAGGCGAATGGTTGTAGAATTATCGAAATCTCCAATGGCCTCTCTGATCGCACCTATAATGGGAAGTTGAAAACCGTAACTAAGAGGAATGCAACCCTGTCGCTCATTGCAAACGATTCATAGGATTGCCTGTCGCCTCCCACTGATAACTGAAAGTTATGTACACAGACGCTGGGAAGACGGCTCTCATGAAGTCAAATGGGCTTTATGATTTCCAGACAATGCCCTCTAGATTCTATAATGTTGCAGCTGACCTCCAATGCCTGATTCAATTGGCATCAATTGGTATTTTTCCAAAATACCACATGCTCTGCTTCGATAACATCCAAGGACGCTGAGTCAATTTAGATTTAGTACTAAGTCGTCTGCCAGACGCAGGGTTGAACTTAACACCAAAGAAGTGTCATTTCCTTTACCAACGAGTCAACTTTTATGCCAAATAGTCTCATTAAATAATACGCTGGTCACAAGAATCCGTACGAAGCGCGTGTGCTTGGCAAGGTACTACAGTTGCCTTAATAAAGGCTTTTGCTAGGATTGCTATCCTCCGCATAAAGCAACCGCAAAGCGGGTGATAGGAGAATTTACAGTGAGGGGACAAGCATGACGAGGTGTATAATAAGCCAAAGCAAAGAGCCTACTCTGCACCGATTTTATGCCTTACCTAACTTTGAGGCCAGCGCACTACCCTTTGTAAAGGGTACAGACGCCAGTGATGTAGCCGCGGGTGATATACCTTCCCAAGGGGGGAAACAAGGAGGAAAGCCGGTCTTCGCCTACACAAGTTTGATGCTCGGCTAAATAATTGGGGCAGATATGCCCAACAGAACGCAAGCTACCTATACCCTTACCAATATCCGCACCATTGCGTAAATTAGGCGATCCACCAGTTTTAAGCATAAAGGCGGCATTACGATGATTTAGTGTGTTAAAATTTTAGCCTTGAGTGCAACTTGCTCTTCGTCGAGCTCTTCAGTTCTTTTTAGGTGACGGTGGGATGAAGTTCACAAATAGCAGAAATATCGAGGAACATTTTGCAAGAAGTAAAGAGCTTGATAACAATTGCCAGATTTAAAAGTCGTTGCCTATCCCATGGTGGGCCTACCAAAATAATGAACGCTGCCCTTGGCCAAGCTAGCTAATATTTGGCAGCATTATAAACAGCGTCGTTAAAGCTGACCTCAGGGACAGCCTTTGAGTGGGATTTTATATTTCACTTCCACCGACATACCTTACCGAGGTATTTCTACAAAACCAGTTGAGCCCACCTACCTACTCCTGATCATTTGCAGTCTTCAACCACTCACGAAACTGCTGTACTGCAACTTCTTTCAAACTTAATGGTTTGTCTGCAAAAGCAAGCCCATTTTTTATAAAAACACTTGCAAAAACCGGCAAATGCGGCGTAGCTCAATAAACTTATGAGGCTCAGAAAAATTTACGCAGTGTATGGCTAAGACACTTCTATTAGCTCAATCATATGTGCGTGTTCTTCAAGATGTACTTCTTTATCACCGTTTCCACAAAATGAAAATATTGTCCTAAATGTAGTTGCATAAGAATTGCTTCAGAATCGAAACACGATTCCCAAAATTTAGCAGTTTGTAAAACATCAAGGATTGAGGCAATCAAACGAATGCGGACATCAAATCTCCAGGATCACCCTATACGTGGACCCTGTTTTCCAGAGTCAATTCTGCCAGGATACCAATAACTAGAGATTTCACTCTCCTACTGCCACCAGTGGTGCAAATTAGCACATCCTGTGAATCGACACCTCGCACCTTAACGGGCTTGAGATCGCGCTTAAAGCTGCCCACTAATCCTTGCATCCTCTGAATGGGCACGTGTGACACGAGAACTCTGACCGTAGTGAGGAGGGTTCTTTCAATTGGATCCACCTTGCATAAGGAAGGGAAAGATTTCATCATGTAGAAGTTATGATGTAGACTCCGGTTTAGCAATACGAGAGGAGTGCGTCTTCTCTAAGTTACAAGAGGAGTAACGTTTGCTATCGACTTCATGAATAAATTATATAAAATGCATGATAACACAAACACATTAATGTGAAACAAATAAATAGGAAAAGCAATATATGGAATAGATCCAGTCCTTTTAATGAAAAGGTAAGGTTGCTACAAGTTTATGGGTAAACTTGACAGTAAATATAATTGCTTGAATTCTCATTGTGATTAGTGGGGTAAAAAGGTAATGATCGCTACTTTACTGGACAGTAAGCAAATTCTCGGCTCTCGACAATTCAACTGCAGTCACATGGCAAAATTCGATGAGACGCCAACGACACATTCTCAGCTCCCGCTAATTCTAACCGCAGTCATATGGCAAAATTCTATGTTCCAACGACAAATTCTCAGCTATCGCCACTTCAACTGCATTCACAAGGTCAAAATCGATGTTCCAACGGCAATTTCTCGGCTCTCGCCACTCCAATTGCAGTCACATGGTTAAAATCGATGTTCCAACGACAAGACAAGATCGAGACCTCGAAACTACCGACAGATCATTTAACACTTATGAAATCACGCATCGAACCAGACAAAGCACTATGAAACTCAACAGGAGTTTAGCCTTGCAACTAAATTTTACAAGCCCATGACAATAGACAGGAAGTGCAAGCTAAGAAATACAATCATTTGCAATGAAGTTATTTTGCCTTTATTGATTCCGTTGTCGCGGAGGACTTTAGTATATGTAGAGACAAAAGCACATGTGCCCATGGATTGGCAGCAAAATAGAAAGCTAACATCGGACGCAATCCGATGGTTACTGTCAACCAGCTGGATCCCAAATGCCTTCCGCTACACTTATGAACTCTCTCCTTCTCCGCATATTACCAAGGTCATAAATTTCGTCTTTTCAATCTTGCTCAAAGCAATAAATGTTAATGCAGTTTGCATTAAGTCACTCAAGTCAAACAATTACGTGCATGGATTTCTTTCACAAAGCTTAAATCACTTACCCGCGCGTTAACTAGGCAAAACCGCTAAGGCGCAATGAAGCTGGACAAAGTCCTTCTTATCGCACGATGGATGCAAGTCCAAATAAAATTCAACAATGAATGGGAAGGGTGGGAAGCGAGGTGAGCAGTAGCTGTAACAAGTCGACTTGACTGAGATGTGATGTGATGCGGAGGTCCTACACACACTTCGTCCTTGCTAGATTTACCAATTTAGCAAATATTCTCCTTTGTGAACATTTAGAGCATATGCTAATTAGAGTAAGGCATAAAAGGGTAACCTACGGGCTGGCGCTGCGAACGCTGCATCCAAGACGGAAGGTACCAGCAAGATAAGGCTGATCCTCAAGAAATAACTCATATTCACACATTAAGCACGTGCGCTTATAACTGTGTTGTAAGCCAATAAATGGCCCTCTCGTACCTCGCGAAGCAGTCTGCGCATTTGCACGCACACCATGAAATCGTTGATCATTAAATCGTATGGGCCAACGTGCTGATTAGTCTGGTGAGGATGCCTGCCTTATCATTACTACAGCATTCATCCTCAACTATGTGACGAGCTAAAATAGTGTGTTAGTTATTCGCACGGATTCACGAGAAAGCTAACACGAACACCAGAAATGAAAAAGGATATGGGTTAGCAATGGCAAAGTCAGTGAATATAGACCTGTCGAATCTTTGGGTTGAGCGTTGCAGAATTGGCGATAGACCCACTCAAAAAAAACACTTCTTCCACTTTCATTTGACTTGAGATATGCCGTCATAATACATTATGTCCCAAACATCAAAAAGCACTTAATAGCGATATGGGGACAATAAGTCTGAACCTGTGGCTAGTAGGCACTGGTCTGGGCTTACTACCATCCCATAATGTCTAATGGACCAATCTGCACTTCAAACAACTGCAGCTGTTGCTTGAAATGTGCTATGGTGACAAGCTGAGCAAGCATTTGTCTAAAGATCCAGCTACTTATGCTTCACCGTCTCCCCCTGATTTTCCGCGTAGAGACGTGCAACACCAGAAAATCCATTTTACTTTTAAAATTAGTGGTTGATCGCATGATATCTAACAGCTAAAATTAACACATTTGTCCATAAAGTTCGTCATCTTGAATCATTTCAAGAAGAGCCTTATTTAAGGGGGCTTTGTTAAGCCGTTGTCAAGACTTCGTTTTGCTTACTTTTCTGCAC